>JACXGM010041045.1:0-10156 GCA_016801145.1 Umbra pygmaea
AACCTTTACAAGTAATACTACCAAACTCCCTTTATGGGTGGATCACAACCAAAATCACATAGGTACCGGTTAAAATGTGTGACATACATTGGGGTTTCCCCCTTTCCATGAATCTTAATTCATCCCAGGAGGGATGAGAAACCAGCTGTTGAAGGAGTCACTATTTGGATCTTATAAACATTAATTTCCCACTACAGCAGCAACTCCTTGGACAGATCTGTGAATGGAGAGGGGCGCTCACATGGTTCATCCTACCACATGTCGCCGAGCCGCTGATAATTTTCACACTGTTCAGCCAACTTGGAAGCCTTTACTCAGATCACAAACAGGATGATTATGTTCACTAATACCTCCGCAATAGAATTTACAGGCACCCGATCTGGAAAAGGGGAGTCACTGGAGATCGACATGGCAGGATAGATAATCTGATTGATCTAACCCAAATCCCAGGCAGCGCTATTCCAATCTCGTGCAGGAGGTCCGGGGAAAGTCAGAGAACACATAGTCAGGCTCGAACCACTGACTCTCATGATGTAGACTTAGCCCACAAAATAACTGTTTTAAAAAAGGGAGAATTGTAGTGGTAGCACTGAGGTTTCAGGTGAGACTGATTCGGAATGACAAATGGTTTACACGGCTCAAGGGTCAGGTAGGAGGGCCCCTTAGCAGAATTGTTTTTAGGGCCCCAGGAAGGTTAGGACCGGCTCTGTCTGCAGCCAACACCTATAAATCTGTTTAGATTGGTTCCTGCCAGACAGGGTTGAACATTATTACTACTGGAAATTACAACATTGTGGAATAGGAATAAATGGGGGGTTAAAAAAGGGAGTAAAGAACAAAAAGAAACACGAAGCATTGTTATACATAGAAATTTCACAAAATCAATCAATAAATCAAATTTATTTATAAAGCCCTTTTTACAACAGCAGTTGTCACAAAGTGCTTTAACAGACACCCAAAAGCAAGCAACCAAGTAATGCACAGTGGCTAGGAAAAACTTCCTAGTAGGTGGGACCTGGGAAGAAACCTAGAGAGAGGCCAGACTCAAGGGGGTGGCCAGTCCTCTTCTGGCTGTACCGGGTGGGGGATCTGAAGGTACACAGCCCATTGTAATAAGGTCACTTTTAGGTGTCCATACTGTACTCCTCATTTCAAAAGTTTGCTTTTGGCAAAGGACATGATATCTTTCATCTGCTTTCGATATATTATAACCAGCAATTGTTTCTGGTACTGCTTTGCAAGCTTGCAAATAATTTAGTTTCTAAAGAGAAGTGGTGCAGTCAAAACCAACACGCTCCCCTCAGGATGCCCCCATTTTCTGCAGATCAGATACAAACATGCTAATGTCAACTGTTTTGAAAAAAGGACACAGTGTTGTTCTGCTAGGTCACACCTTATCTAATGGTTGTGTTAATGTCTGTCATGCTTTATTCTAAAGATTAACAACCGCATCCTGTAATACAGCGTTGCGTGTTGAAAACCACACAAGCTAAATGTTTGATGCTCTGTATTTCCAGGCCTGTAAAGCTTAATGCAATAAACATAATCTTTGGCATGGACCTTTGTTCTGTAACATCCTGCAATAAGTGATAGTGTCTGCAGGGTATGATTACCACATTGATATGCAGGATATTTATTCAACACAAACATCTACATAGATACTGCATTCAAACCATAGACCAGTTCCATCAATATACTGAATTACGAATGGAAGATTTACATTTTGTCCAAATGTTTTTCTAACCACTGAAACTCATTGATGACATTGGTTTGACTTTTTATAAAAAATAGAAAGCTGAAACATTTTACTTGTGTGCATTCAAGTCCCACACAATAATATTTGTTGGTAGAGCCTTTTTCCATTTAAGTACTGTATGTACCAGCTTTAAACACAAAGTCATAACTATTTTGAGGTTGGTGAGACAATGCTTGTTGACCAAATATAGTGCCACCAATACTTAGCGTGTAAGATACAAACATAGTGTACCACTGGAGGACATTTAAATTTTATTCTTAAGACTCTCCAATGCTTTGGCATTGTGTTTTGGATCATTGTTCTGCTGCAAGGTGAATTTCCTCTCAACACAGTTTTGTTTGACCGATTGAAATGCAAAAAAAGAATCCCAGGCCCTGCTGATGAAAAGCACTCACACAGCATGCTGCTGCACCCCCCATACTTCTTTATATGGATGGTGTATCTTGAGACATGGTTGGTGTTTGAGCCACATATTATATAGGGCTTTCAGGTTTGGACAAAAGTTCTATCATGGTCTCATTTTTTGTTTCAGCTTCAGCTGTTTGACAGAATGCCTTACATTCTTCTCAAGAATACATTGGTACAATTTCGTTCAAGTGACCACATTTTCCTAATTGACTTACATAAAAATATGAGACTTCCAGACATTTTGAGTACAATTTCTTGTCAAATCCACCTTAGAATCTACCATTGTTTCAGTAATTTTGCTTTTTACAACATTGTTGCCAGACAAACCTCTGCCTTGCCTTGATATTCTTATTTGAGATCAGTGGCTTCTAACCTTAGATGTAGGCCCCGTCTCTGACAGCGTGCACTTTGACATTAATTGCGGTACTAGGTCCCTTGATGTTACCTTGGGGTTGTTAGAGGCTTCCATAAGCATATTTTTGTCAGCTTTGAAATTGCTTTAGAAACCTTCCCAGATTCATGAGACTTCACAATCGTCTGAGGGCCTCTGATATGGCATAACTTGTTACCACACAGCCATGTATTTAAAACCAAACCAGGCCAATTAAGTTTCTAATGCTTTGGAAGGCTGGACCATCCACCATTACTCAGTAATGATTTTGTAATTATTTATTCCTGTTATGGTGCAAATCATTCTATATACACTCACCAGAAGTCTGAATGGTTTTGCAAAACACTTTACCGTATACTTGTCACAATGTCCCTAGTGTCTGGGTGCTTGTTCTGTGTTTCACATCTTAGTGGTTTCCCACCCAGTGGGGGCATGGACTGAGACATGTACTAATGCCGCCCCCCGTGTCCCCTGCTGCCTGGCCGCCCCCAGTTTTCCCTGCTGCCTGGCCAACCTTCGTGTCCCCTGCTGCCTGGCCGCCCTGCGTGTCCCTTGCTGCCTGGCCACCCCCCGTGTCCCCTGCTGCCTGGCCGCCCTCTGTGTCCCTTGCTGCCTGGCCACCCCCCGTGTCCCCTGCTGCCTGGCCGCCCCCCCTGTGTCCCCTGCTGGTTCGGTTGCTTAGTCCTCACCTGCACACCCTTCCCTCTGTAGTTAGGTATTTAGTTCTGAGTGTTTGTTAGTCTAGTGTGGTTCATTGTTTCTTGTTTAGGTATGTGGTTATGTTTTTTTCTATTTCATTCATACAGTCTTTGCATATGTTTTGTGTCGTGTAGGTTATCATTTGATCTTGTTCTATGTTTCTTGTTCAGTTGTTTCTTCTTCAGCAGTATTTGGTGTTTCAATAATATTTAATTATTTGTGAAGACGCTCCTGTCTCCTATCCAATACCTTTTAGGCCACAGTTAGGCTAAGATTCATCCATGGGCCAATTTTATTTGAAGCAGTTGTGATTAGTCATAATAATAGTAAATATAACAAGGATTATTTTACAATGCAAATGGCAAAGGTGCATGAATGTAGATGGTAGTTAGGTACTTACAAGAGATGTTTCATTTGCTTTGCATGTCTCAGTTTGCATTATGCTCCACCATGTCTTTTTTTCTTCTACAATTTGAAGAAAGTAAAACATAAATTTTTATGATTTACTGGTATAGTAATCCATGTTCTGCACAGTAGTTTTGTATGTTTTGTGGCTAAACAATGACATCATAGCAAAACAATTTTATGCATGTTCACAATTGCCGACAACTACTAAAATAATGTTCACTAGAGTCGGTTCGGTTCACTAGAGTCGGTTTGGAACGGCTGAGAAAATTCTTGCTACGTCCTGTAACATGAAATGTTATGTAAATTATAACAAATACAATTTTTTATGTAAAAGTTGTTCTGCTTTTAAGTAGGAAAAAATAGTGCCTGACATTTTAAAGTAGAACAAAAAATTAAAATATAATTCAATATTAATTTACATCTGGGGCGCAGATGGCTCAGTGGGTAGGGAGTCAGACTTGTAGTCAGAAGGTTGCCAGTTCGATTCCCGACTGAGCCAAATGTTGTTGTGTCCTTGGGCAAGACACTTTACGCTAATTGCTCCCAGGTCGTTGCTGTAAATAAGAAATTGTTCTTAGTCAACTTACCTGGTTAAATAAAGGTTAAAATAATAATAATAATAATAATTTACTGTAATAAAATGCTGATTGTGATTGTGCTTCAGCAGCGCTGACTACTATCTTAGCTTTGCTTTCATACTACAGTACCATGTAGTATTAATATTAATTCATTTGAAGAATAAAACAGTTAATTGAATCTGTACTTATTCTAGAGAAATAACTTTAATAGTACTAACTTAATACTATTAACTTAATAACTAACTTAATAGTAATAACTTTAATAGTGTATCTACATAAAATGTAAAAGATGACAAAGATAGTATCTTGAAAATGAAAAAAATAACAAAGTTGTCTCATTTGGTAAAAATCTATGAGATGGCCTTGGAAAATGTAAAAACAAATTATAATAATACATATTTCACAATGTCCATTTTATACATAAATTTAAAGCTTACGTAGCCAAAGGCCTTTCGACTGTTCTGTCAACCATGATTCCTGAGTTATAAATCTGCTATTTTATATTGAGGAAAGTGTTATAAACCAGTGCGTGAATTAAACTAAAACAGGGTTTTTAAAAGTTTAACCATTGTACGTTTTGTTGTGGATGTTTTACAGAGTTTAGAGGATGTGTGGTACTCTGTGGTCTTATGACAGGAGAGGAAATCAGCCGTCACCCTGTGTGGGAGGACGAGAAATGTAGAAAGGGGAAGGCAGAAAGAAAAGGGGGTGGGGTTATGATGCCTGTATAAGGCCTTTATACAGTAATAACAGTTTCAGGGACAAGAGTGAAGGTCAGGACATAGAAGACTATGGTAGAGATGGGAAAACATCTCAGTTTCTGGGGGACAGAGCAGAAGGCATAGACACTTTAAACAGTAATGTTAAATAGTAATATGGTCCAGGAATACAGGACATTTGGGGTTCAGGAATAAGGATATAGGAGTTTTTAGGGGAGACGGAATAGAGTCAGTGTCCTGCAGAGTAGTGTCTTTAGGAGCTTTGTCATCTCATATAGTTTGAGGACGAGGTAAGGAGCCAGTAAACCACAGGAGCGATGAAGAACGTTTGGATTATAGAAATTCTCTCTCTTCTGACTGTTTCTGGAAAATGCAGCTCTGAAGGTTTGAATATCTGATCAACTAATTATGATTATCTGCCTGGTTTAACCAAATCTTCTATATTTTTTTATTTTAATTATTTCAGAAACATTTAAAGCATACATTTTGCTACATAATAATATGACTACACTGTAAAACATTTCAAGTCAGTTTAATTTGCAAATGCAGTCAACTTACTTGAAGATTGCTTTTGTTTCAACTCACAAATTAAAGTTCATAAAGTTGATATACACTGCTACAGTGTTGTAGTTTTCTCAACATAGTTTTTTTAGTTTGATATTGAACTTTTTATCACTTATTTTAACTTCATACTTTGAGTTAAAACAAATAATTATTTTGCTTTCTCAATGCAAGAAAACTTCCCTTACCTAGTATAACCGACATTTCTGCATTATTTTAACTCACAGTTTCAAGTTAAAACAACTTAAAAAGGCAAACCTGAACTATATTATATTAATGCATGTCTTAGAGAGGGTGCGGCTTTTAGTCACTATTTGCCATTAGCAGAAGTGTTGTTCAATTTCATTGGTCAATAGGTGTAGATGTGAATGCAAAAATTAAAATCATTGCCTGTACAACTCATCAGCATTGATTTAAAATATGTTAATTATGATTTTTTATGTTTCCATATCCAGGCAAATTCAAAAGAAAATAATTTTCATTCACAGCAACAACCTGGGACACACCAGGCCCTGTAAATTCCTTCAGCAAAAGAGCACTGTTTGGAAACAAGGCAGAGTAGGAACACTCACAAATAAGGAATTATCATACCTGAACTACAGCCAGAAGAACCGTACAGCTCTGCAATAATTTTACAGTTTCAAACTGAAAGTATTCAAACTGGAACAGTTTTGTCCCTAATGGGTGCATAAAGTATCATATTAAATTAGCTCCTTATGATATTTATTAATATACCATACATCCACAAACATAATACAAAATGCTACAAACCTACCTACAGTAGAGCATGCTGGGAAATATGATGGAGGACCTCTTAGCAAACCTCCACAAATACATTGAAGGGAAGCAGACGTTTAATTTGGTTCTAAACTCAAGTGAGGGGTTTGTTCAAAAAGCTTGTCTTTTCTGCCAACATGTGGAATGGAAGTGGAAAAATTCTGTTGCAACAAAAACTATATTTTTTCTCTTGCTCCCATAAATGAAATATTTTAAATAAAATAGTAACTACTGTATGTGGTGTAATTTAGGGTACAGTATATATTTTAAACCATAGCAAATTAACTTTTCTGAAACAGAATCTTTTATAAATAACACCCAATAGACCATGCTGTGAAATAATGATCGTCATGGCAGTTTTCTGCATTTGTTTTTTAATGAAAATAGGGTCTTGTTTAGGGAATGCAAGAACCACATCTGTCGTTAAGAAATAGTCATAAGTAATTACAATAATATAACACTGAAGGACAAGACATGCTGGAAAATAAGGTTTTACAATTGCCAGTGTAATAGTTATTTAACATGGTTTCCAGTTCATGCATATAAGGTCATTTTGACCATAATATATGGTATAGGCAGCATCATGCTGTAGGGATGCTTCTCATTAGCGTGGACTTAGAAAGAATGAATGTAGGAAAACACAGGGAAATACTGTCCGATAAAATACTTTGAAGGTGTACATTTCAGCCGGACAGAGAAAATGGAGTGTCTCAAAGACAAAAATGTGACTCTCCTACAGTGGCCAAGTCAAAGTTCTGGTCTCAATCCCATTGAGAATCTGTGACTTTTTCTGAAACTTGCGATTAATAGTGTTGTCCAGTCAAACTGAACAACCTGTAGTAAACAAGCAGAAAACAATGGGAAAAAATACCACTGTTACCATGTGCTAAACTGTTGCAATTTTCAATATTAATATTTTCTGTGGAGAATTTGTAATGTAATATTCTTTTAGAATCCCCCAGCGTTCTCTCACACTCTGTATGTGTCTCTCAGATTTCTATTCAGTTCTGTCAGTGGAACAGATTTGGGTGATAACAGAAAGGTTCCATTTGATACTACTCGGAAAAGTAAAAACAGAACCACAAGACAGTTCAAATGTTTCACGGTGACATGGTTCACAGATGTAACTAGTTATAGTTTTCTCCCCCTGAATTCGAGTAGAAATTGTGATTTGAAAAGGATAAGATTACACACAAAGGGGGCATTTTAAGGAGGAAGCGAAATTACTTGGGGGTCTTGTGGGTTTCTATAACCACAGTGGTTACACCTATAGAGTAAAAAATTAGAAATAAATGAGTCTGTGACCCAGAAAAATTACAAAAATCGAAAGTTTGTATCCTATCAGTCAACCTTTATAAATATCAGTTCTTACATTTAGGGTTGTTTTAAGAGTGGAAAGAATGTGAAATGTGACCGTAAACAAGACTTAAACACAAAATAACACACTAAAAAACTAACAAACCTTAATCTAACTTCTCAGACTGAATATAACCCAAGAGATGCGAGTTATCTAAGATATGATTTTGTATTGATTGAAAGTATGCTAAAATCGGATTTAACTGATGATTAATGCTTAAATTGTTTCTAACATGCTATGCAGCTAACAAAATATGTGATCCTTCCCTCAGGAGTTAACCACACTGTTTCTGTCAACTCACACACTACCCCTACACTAACCTCCCTGATGTCTACGCGTGAACAACAAATCATTGGTAAAATTTGTGCCATGTAATTTAACCTGCTCAGTTTTAATTATATGTGCTTTCATACAGTAAAGCATCAATATGTCAGGTGCACTCCAATCACCACATTGAAATTCAATGCCATGTACCTTTACTACCTTTACTAAAAGTGGAAAACAAACGCTAAAGTTATTATATCTGTGTATATACAGACATGTGACGTATTAAAGGAAACCTGAATCTATGAGTGTAGGAACCTATGATGTGAATCATATTCTATGGCCTTCGGGTGCAGTCACTAGATCTGAACTCAATTGGGAGATTTTGAACAGACTTGTTAGAAAGCGCTCTACACCATCACCATCATCAAAACACCAGATATCTTTTGGAAGTATGGTGTTCTAGGTTTCCAGTAGAGATCCACGCCAAGGTGCAATGAAGCTGTTCTGGTGGCTTGTTACATCTTACTGAGATACTTTATGTTGGCTTTTCCTTTCATATGTCACCCGTTTGTATACTTATATAATGTATATGTATAATATTTATATAATATAATATATATACATTGACAAGGTTATTATTAATTCAGATGTCTACCACAGCATATTGGAGTTGAAATTAAGTCATGAAAAATGCTGTAATTTCAGGGTAATTACAGTACATTGAAATTAGCTAAATGTTGTAGGAATTACAGTTAGTTTATATTGACTAATAATGTATCTTTGCCAATATCAAAATTGCCTTTGCGCCCACTACTGATAATGAGTGTTAAAACTAAATTACATAAATTAATCTTGCTGTCTAAACTAATTCTGGATTCCAAAAGACATGACCTATCTTCTTGCAGGCCTGTCCCTTTGGCAAACTGTTGAACCTTTATGTGGTGAACCACTTTGGTAAAGTTCACAGGTTTTCTAGAAGAGTTTGGGTTAAAATTAAAAGGATTCGGCAATCCTAAAGTACTAGCGCCTTTACTTTGTAAATCATAACTTCAAAGAATGGCCTTATGGGAAATGTATTGCATAAGGAGTTTAACATTTATAATTTTAGTCTAGCTTCTTATATATCTGATATATATTCTAATATATTTCGAGATATAGACTCCAGGCAGTCATTGACTGCAAAGAATTGACAACCAAGTATTCACAATTTAATTAATTATTAAGTTTGCGTTGTCCAAATACTTTTGAGCCCCTATAATTTTAGGGAGCACATATAAATAGTGCTTTAATTCCTACACTGGACACCTGATTTGAACCCTCAAACAGCTCAGCTTTAAGTCTGCACTTTGCATATTCATTATTTAATTTCAATATGCTGTGGTAGACAGCTGAAATAACTCAATAACCAAATATTTATGGGCATTGAACTGTATACAGACATGGCCGAAAGTATTGTTACCGTTTAATTCAAATAATGCAGCACACAATGAAAAGTGTATAAATTAAAAGCTAATTTGTTGTCCATACATTCATGTTTTATATTTTCTAAAAATATTTAAAAATGCTTGGACAATATCATTGATACCCTTTGGAATTTATATTAAATAATGGTTTTGTAATGATACCTCAAGCAGACCATTGTCTTTTCATTAGTTTCAAAGGTGTCTTTAATTGCATAATCACTCAATCAGCCAGTTTTAATGGTGAAAAGTACTCAGTCTGCTGTTTTGTATCACTGCGTGTTTCCCACTGAACATGGAAAAGAGAAGGAAAACCAGAAAGCTGTCTGAGAAGGTTAGAAAGAAGGTAACAGCCAATCATGATCAACTTAAAGGCTACAAAAAAGTTAATGTTCCTGTGAGTATGGTTGCCAACAAGTTTAAGTTCCACAGGATTGTCGATAACATCAGTAATATGTTACCTCACAAATAAAAAGAAACATCTCTGCTATATATATATATAAGAAATATAGGATGGTGAATACCAAATACTTTTGTCAATTTCTACTTACTTCAAGTGGTAGGGTACCAATATATTCGGTCACATCTGTATACAGTATGTATTTAAAGTTTTTATATTCTATATACAGTAGGCTTGTTTTAATACTGATAAAACTGAGTCACACACAAGGGCATAGGAACAGGTGGGGATATGAGGGAGGTATGAGGATATAGATGAGGGAGGTATGAGGATATAGAGATAAGGGGGGTATGAGGGTATAGAGATGAGGGGGGA
>JACXGM010041046.1:0-10156 GCA_016801145.1 Umbra pygmaea
AGTAAAAGTCAAAGGGTAACCTATTACCTTTAACTATCAATTAAATGCCTGGAAATAGCCAAAGTGTTTTTTGTCAAAACTGAAGTAACGTTACTGTACGTTACAAACAAATCTTGATCAGTCACTTTCAGCTGTTCGATCTATCTTAAAACGTAAAACAATATTTTTTCCATCACAACAGTATTGAATAGTAATGCTTCTTAAGACTGACACTTTACTGCCATTCCTCATGCTAAATGGTGAATATATTTTCTGTTATCTTTCTCAAGTTAGGACGATGCAAATTGCTTTGTCTATCTAAAGTCCATTTGTCATGCCGTAGTGCATGGCCCACGCACACATTCTTTGGCTTTGTATTCGTAAACGGGATTTATTATTTTAATGCTCTTGCAGTCACATCGAATATATGGATCAATTACATGAAAATAATATATTTTTAACCATACAAACCAATAAAATGCAAGTATTTCTTTTCTTTTACAATCTGTGGGTTATGAGGCGAAACGGTTGCCAGGGGGCAACGTTGGAACGTTTAAAACTGTCTTTGTCCATTTTATCTAGTTGGATTAATTAAGGAAATAACACTGCCTAGCAACTATATCACTAAGAATATTCTGATCTCACGGACGCACATTACTTACATTGGACTTAGCTACAACTAGTCTTATTTTTATTTGGTGCAACAGGTGTAAATTCCACTCACATAACCTCGGACGTAGCTACGCCCGACCTAGGATTTAAGACCAACGTTTTTACGTCCAGTTTGTGCAACCGGCCCAGGGAAAGGGGGGGCAACCGGCAGCAACTGCAGATGACAGAGCACGTTAAGTTCTTTTTTCAACTCCCCACTTCCCCACTCTATGAAAGAGTAGGCTATAATATGTTGTCGACACCTAAAGTTTTAAGCTACAGTGTAATTAATTACTATGTGTAATATAGTCTCAAGGTGTAAAATGACACACTTATACAACCTAAGTCAACAAATGGTTGTAACGTTATGTCTTCATTGATTGTCGTCGATGGGACAGTGAGCAGTTACATGCCAGGACTATTCCGGTTTTAAATGGAATATTGGCGCCCTTAATAGTCCTGGCATGTAACTGTGTTATCACTGTCATGCCGTGACTGCGCAAGTGACGTTTATGTTACACACAGGATTTAATTAGCCTACTTGTTGATATTTAATCAAAGGGCATAGCCTGGGCTGAGGTGGATACATAGAAAAATCTTTATTGTGTTTCTTTGCTGTTGGTTTATTATATTACATGTATAAATTGCTATTATTAGTCAATTAATAGGGAGATAATCGCTAATCAAATCGAAATCGAATCGGACTGAAAAAACGAATCGTTAGATTAATTGATGCATCGAAAAAATAATCGCTAGATTAATCGTTTAAAAAGTTAGCGTTTATCCCAGCCCTATTTAGACAGCATTAGAGAGTTTAACATGTTGTACCTTTTCAGGGGGGGTTCTTTTAGTTTACCCAGCACTGCCATTGCTCATCCCATCCGGCACTGCACCACCAAAGAAGCTAGGCTCGTGCAGCAAGGCCATGTTCTTACGGTGATTATTTTATGCAGTGACATTAAAAGCTTTCCAACCTTTTACAATGTTTGAATTACCATTACTTCCATACACATAACAACCAAGGGTCTACAATAACTTCAACCCTTACAAAAGCAATTTAAAATCAAGCAAACAATTGTTCACTGTGACATCCATCACTTGATTCTCATTGGTATGAAAGGCATGATGGTTCAAACGGTGATATGTGAAACATTACTACAGTACTGAATAAAACATGTTACTTGTTTTCTGATGTTTCCTAATATTCTACATTAACCTTTTTGTTATCTAGCCCTCAGAAGATCCCAATCTCCCTTTCTCCACTGATATGCACTTTCCAGTCCATTCTTCCTTGTTAGACAAGACAACTGCATGGTTGCCTTTGGCACAACCCAAGTGACAACATTTGAAAAGGATTTGTAGAGTGAGGGGCCTCTACCCTATTGCTTTCACTTGACCTACTGTATCTTAAGTCTATTGCCACACTTTTGTCTGTTGCAAACCAAGGTGCTGGGTGGCAAATGTCTGAATGGCAAGCGTTCATCGAGTAGGTAGATAATCCCATATGGTGTATGTTGAAACATGTAGCTCACATTTATTACTAAGCATCACTGCAATTGATATGTCATTTGAAATGGTGAGATGGTATGTGCATTGTTACACTTTAGACTAATTATACTGGAACATGTGTTTTATTTTGTTCTACATTTTTAGTTTATTGGCAGTAAGGAGCAGTGTTAAATGTTCTGATATGCTCTGGAATAAAATCCTTCTTTTGTTTAATAAAGACCCTCAAAGTGAGAATGCTTAATGCTGCTAATTTTAAGTCAAAGTAACTTATATTGCTTTGTTCAGTTTCAAGAAATTTCATCTCATGCTAAAATCTTTGTGCTAATTTTGGAATTTTATTAAAAGAACTCCCAAAGTAAGATAAATTGACAAACTAAATTTTAAGGAACTATATCTAAAATAACATTTCAAGTGCTTGTAACTAGTTGAACTTGCTTAGATTTAGGCATTTTTATCTAGGTTTAAGATAAATCTATGCTTCTCAGTGGCAAGACTTTTCTGCTAATTTCACGAATTCTTGGCAAGGAAAAATTGCTTACCCCATTGGCAGATTTATTTGCTTGATACAGGACAAATTGAACAGTTTTAAGATATTTTGCTTTTTTCAAGAAGGGCATTTTTTGCAGTGTCGACCAAATTGCCCTCATAGTCACTGATAGACTGGAACAACAGTCTCCAATCGTGTCCATAGAAGAACCGAGCAGACAGCTGCAAAATAAATGCTACATACTGTAGTAATTCAAAGTCAAAAGAGAGTGTCTGCCCAAGTCAAAATCAAGCCCACTTTAAGTTACTTAAAAACAGTACCATTTTATTTTATGTAAATATGTAATTAGTGGAAAAATTGCATTAAGTCTGCTGATTTGCAGGGTGCAGATTGCTCAGTGGGAAGGGAGTCAGACTTGTAGGCGCAAGGTTGCCGGTTCGATTCCAAGCTGTGCCAACCATCGTTGTTTAACGTGATGACTGGCACTTTCAAACCATTGTTAGTGAAAAGACTGAGGGGTTCTGAAGAAGCTGTTCTTTCTCAAAAAGTGTTAAGTGTGTAATGTAAGCAGATTGCTTATTTTGATATTGATATGTCATAAACATTGTCAATGTTTCTAATAATAATAATAATAATATACATTTGTTAATAATGCACATTTTTCATCTGGGCCAAATGTGGCAAGTGAATGTGGCTTGGATCAGGGTTAGTCTAGGCTTAGACTAGGCTGAAATCTGGAACCAGTTCGAAAACATGTCTGGTTCAACATAGGGCCAGAATTGGGCCAGCTCTGGTCAAATACATGTGGCCCTGTATATTGCTATCATCCATTTCCAACCCCTCTAACTCGTAGTGGAATATCAAAAAAATTATAATAACCAATTGTAATCCAACACACACACACTGCACATTGTCCTATCTATATTCACTCTGAAGTTGTTAGCAAGCTGTGTCCTTATCATCAGCAGTGTTGGGCATAGTTACTTTTAGGATTACTTTTTAGTTACTTGATGAGTTCACAAGTTTTGGGAAGTCCCTAATTAAGACAAAATGATCAAGTAAACGGAGTTCATATCTTACTGGTGACCATGATTGATATTTTCTTTACTCTTTCTATTTGTTGTATAGGTCACTGATTAGATATGAACTCCATTTACCTGATGAGTTCACAAAACTTGTGAACTCATCAAGTAACTAAAAAGTAATCCTAAAAGTAACTATGCACAACACTGATCATCAGTGGGTATCTAGCTAGCTATATCTATCTATATAAATTTTATCAGCTATCTGCATTTACTAGCCAACTACTGAAGTGATATAGCTAACGTTAAGTTGCTGTACTCTGGCAAATGTCTGAATGTGTTGACTTTGTCTGTAGTTGTCTGTAGATAAGTCTGTAGTTATCTAACTACTTGCAATTATAGAAGACTGAATGTGTTGACTTTGATTGACAACTTCAGAGCATGGGCTAGGTACTAAACCTGTTTCAGTTGTGACTCACTCAGATCTTTCACCCGAGTCTTTAAAATAACTCATGAGTTGGAAGTCTCTAGTATCATTAACTCGGATTCAATCTAAAATGATAAAAGCGCCTAACACAAAAGTCTTACAACATTGGCTATTACTAGTCCTAGCCATCTTAGCTGGCCAAAGCTTTATAATTACAATTTACAATTTCGTATGTAAACACAACTCCACAAGTCAGTTTAAGCTCCTGGGTGAGCTGAGCAACAGTCCGAGACAGGTTATAGGAACTTCCTGATCTGCAGACTCAGAGCCGGAAACATTGCAAACTTGCAGACCATGGGACTCACTCGGTAACTCATGAGTTCTTGCGTGAGTCAGTCAACCGTGCGAATCAGCCGGCTACGTTGTCTGAAATAACATAAAATGTACTGCACGTAGCCTAGCTAGGCCTACTGTAGGTTTGGTGTATAAATGTAGTATATTAAAATACGATTAGGTCAAGCAGACAATCCAACACATTGCAAGGTTTGCTCGCCTCGCAGACCATGGGACTCATGAGTTGTCGATCACTCATGAGTTGTCAATTGTTCATGACTTCTTGCGTGAGTCAATCAATCGCTCGAATCAGCCGGCTATGTTGTCTGAAATAACATACAATGTTCTGCATGTTGCCTGTCTAGGCCTACTGTAGGTTTGATGTATAAATGTATTATATTAAATTGTAAGTAGGTCGAGCAGACAGTCCGAAACATTGCAAGCTCGGCTTGCCTCGCAGATCATGGGACTCATGAGTTGTAGATCACTCATGCATTGTTGAGGACAGTCAATCGTGAGTCAGTCAATCGTGCGAATCAGCTGGCTATGTTGTCATGAGTGGATCTGTAGCAGATGAGCGAGTGAAGTCTGGGTCAGGGTAAAGCAAATCCACAACAAAAGCACAACTTTTTTGTATTTGTGATGTTTTGCATGCTTGGTCAATCTTTAATTGAGTTGCACATTTCACATTATTTATTTTCATCTATTATTATGAAATTGCCTATGCGTGGCTAAATGTTGTGTTTCTTTTTTCATGTACGCCTTTTTAAAACAAATGTTTGTTACTAAACTCTGGAATAGTTAGTCTGCACCGTGTAATTCCACACAACTTCCTACTACGTTAGTGGTCAGAGAAAATGGGCTACAACTGAGTTTTCCTTGGAGATCTGGCAATACTGACTCAAGTGACTCGAATCAGTTTAGTAAATGACTCAGAATAACCCAAATACTTAAAATGAATCAGGTTTGCCAGGCCTACTAGGTACATGACCAAAAGCAATACTACTAGGTTCGGGAGGTTTTCAATTTGACATCCAGTCGGCCAGTTAAAGTCAAAACTGTGCTCTGGGCCGATTGTCAGACTGGGCCAGTTTAATACTGTCAATTTAGAGGGGGACACGAGTGGAATAAATGGCCCGCCCCTCCCAACTTGGACTATTCTGCTTTTAGTTCAATCTGATTGGCCCAGACTGACCCTCGGCTGACAATTCCTTTCTCCAAAGTTACACAGTTTTGAATTACTGGTGACTCACACAGAAAACTGGAAATGTCAATACGAAAAATAGTGGTGGTGGAGATGAGAGATAAATGGGCGGTGCAGAGAAGTTAAGATTAAAAAGGAAAAAAAACAGTTGGACCAGGATGCGGGGACCGACAGATACAGTGTGCGTGTGCCAACGATTCATACTGGATCATTAATTTAGTTATTTTTCATACAGGTGCATTACTTCTACGATCCAGTACTGCTCTGTGGTACTACTACCTGAGTCGTTCATTTCGTTCTTCTTTTGCACTTGAGTGTGTTAATTGTTTTTGACAAAATTAACTTTTATCATAGATTACATATGGCACTGATGTTATTATAGGATGTATTGTAATTTTTTATGAGTGTAAAAGAGTGCAGCATAATTATGTACAAATTAAATATTTTAAGCCTTTATGTTGATTGTTATTCTTACAAAGTCATATGAAGCAGGATATTTAAATAAATAGGTTTACTACACACATATCAATATTACTGCTTGGTCACTGAACATCTTTGTTATAATTAATAACATATTATATACAGTAGGATGTAACATTTTGCCTACTGTATGCGCACTGCCTCTAATGAACAAACGTTTGAATAATATATTTACTGTATATATTTAACCATTCTGTGGGATGGAAATGAACACTCACTGACAGCTAAATTTATTTTATTGCCTTAACTGTGCAATATGTAATTTTTGGCCGCCAGGGGGCTCTGAATCAAAACAATAGCAAACGATGTACTTGGATGACGTCGGGAGGTTGCGTGGGATCATGGGTTTTGTTATCCTTCCAATCTAGCGTCTCCGGCAGAAAAAATGTTCACTGACAAAGTAATATATTGTTTAAAAAATTATAACTTTATTCACGTTATGTTTGGCGGCTCCCTGGAACTTAGAACAACTAGAGCAGTCACAGGTTATATGACGCCATTTACGGGCGACAAAATAAAACGTCCTGTGTCTTCGAATTATATTACAAATTTCTCTGGATTAAGTATGTATTTTGTTATTGTTTTGATTGATATTACATATTGTACCTTTAAGCTTAGAACTTCTCAAATGAAGAAAATTATGTTCTGCCAGACATCGTATGAGATTAGTTCATTGTATGTTTTTGGGTTTGTGCAAGTGCATTAATTCTACTGCCGTTGCTTTACTTGCACTGCATATTGAAAAAAGAACAATAGCTGAGATGTGAATTAACAAAAAATAAAACATAATATGTATGCCAGCAATACGATAACCAAATGTGACCGTGTTGTGTAATAAAATAGAATTATGGTAGAATTATGGTTTTTGGCTACATGACATGTCAATAAGCAATGACAGTTTTTTTAAGAAATACCCTATTGAAAAAATGTATTGATTTAATTGAACATGGTACTAATGCGATTTGAATGCAGCTACAGTTAGATCCGGAAATATTTGGACACTGACACAATTTTCATAATTTTGTCTGTTTACAAAATATATTCAACAGTTTAATAATGAAGTTAGGCTTAAAATGCAGTTGCAAAATATTATTTCCCAGGTCTACCCAGGTCTACCTTAAAGAAAAGTCTTTTTGAGAGCAAATAGAGAGTTCACAACAAAGTGTAAACCATTCATTAGCCTCAAGAATATATCGGCCAGATTAGACTTTGCCAGACACTTGGAAAAGCCAGCCCAGTTCTGGAACAGCATTCTTTGGACATCTGGAACTAAGATCAACCTGTACCAGAACGATGGAAAGAAAAATGTATGGAAAAGGCTTGGAATGTTTCATGATCCGAAGCATACCACATCATCTATAAAAACACGGTGGAGGCAGTGTGATGGCATGGGTATGCATGGCTTTCAATGGCACTGGGTCACTAGTGTTTATTGATGATGTGACAGAAGACAAAAGCAGACAGATGAATTTTGAAGTGTACAGGGATATATTGTCTGCTCAGACTCAGACTAATTCAGCAAAGTTAATTGGATGGCGCTTCACTTTACATTGTATTGTACATACAGTAATCTGTCCATTACGCCATTTGAATCACTGTCCAAAAGTGCTATAACAGTTTCCCTGCCTTTTACGGTGGCCCGGCTAGCCACTGCCATTATCTGTAGCTGCCATCATTTCTATTGGTTTAGTTTCGCAGGACTGTCATTCTCTTATAACATGAGCACTAAAACTGGGAACATTCGATTAGCATGAAAACATATCCCAAAGAACGGTTGACTCGGCAGCAATGTGTTATTACCCCTAGGTTCATTTTGTGCAAGAATTGTCCTTTAATGTGCAGAACTTCATGCCCAACAGTGTTCAGATCCAACAGCTTAATTGATTTCAGCAAAAAGGTCATTTTATTCTCTGTAAATTTTAATTCTGTAATTTAATGTCTTCCATGATCTTACCATGACTTAGTGAATCATCATCCACTTGCTAACAGCACGTATGGTGCTTTTCTGACTGGGCTACCACAGCACACAACTGTTTTGATTAACCAACATAAACAAGAACACGTGAAAGATCCAGCATGTTATATATAAACCTTTTTTTAAAGGACCAAATGTTGATTTCTCACATGCCAACATGTTCTCACAGAATTCTGTGAAAAGAACATGGACCCTTAACTTCAAAATCCATGGCAGTTTCAATGATGACGTAGCGGAGTGTAAATATTGTAGATTTTGCAGGTTGGCCGGATGGGGATGGTGGACATCCGTATAAACATGCGACACACATCCCAGAGATTGCGAGTTCAAATCCAGGTGGACACTTTGCATGTATTTGGTTTTCAATTCCAGCACAATTCAGACGTGTTGCAAATGTGCTTTTTTATATATTTTTTCCTCACTATCACCATGTTTCCAAACAATACATTACAACGTAATACATACTACATGGAGATAACAGCAAGGTTTCTGAGTAGTTAAGGTTGGGATAAGGGTTTGGTTAAGGCTGGAATTAAGTTAACAGCAAGGTCTCACTAAATTCAGTGAAATTAATTCCGCGAAACTGACACACATTTTGGTCTGCGTTCATTTCACGGAATTCCTTTGAGATCAGGCTGCACCTGCTAACATTCTAGATTCATATTTTATATACAAATCAAGTTTATGCCTGTTCATTCATTTGCATAAAGGAATAACCACACAAATACTAGAATACTAACTTCATGTTAAATATTTAAATAACCATGCCCATCTATAGTATCCACATAATATCTAATGTTGTAATGTGCTGTGGTAAGGGACTCATTTTTATTAATGTATCCTGTTTCTGTCACTAGCTAATATATTGCTTGATAAAGCTTTCCAAAAGTGTTAGTTTAAGACTGGTCTTGGTGTACATATGGAGCACTTTTAAAACTATTGTTTTACACTACAAATATTGTTTTACAGTCATTTTGTTGAAAATGCTAGAAATTAAATTGGATCCCAGTATACCCGCTATGCCTGTAATAGCTGACCTACTGTGTGTATATGTGAAAGTCTGAAAGTTTTTGTGGTTATGTGGTAATGTTTGTTTGTTCTCCACAGGGTTATCCATTTATCCCTCTTGCCTTTCAGTTCAGTATTACTTTATCGCTGAACCTAAAACCTGGACTGAAGCTCAGACTTACTGCAAACAGACCTACACAGACCTGGCCATCCCAGAAAAGGCTGAAATGGAAACCCTTACTAACATATTAGCAGATGGTTTGATGAAAACAGGAACAGCAGAAAGGATAAATTATACATTTAACTGGCTGTGGTCACTGGATGGAACAGATTTAACATTTGATAAGTATATCAAGGATAATTCAAATGATCAAAATAATCATTTTTGTGTGTCTGTGAAAGAAAAGGATGACTGGTCTGTTGAAGACTGCTCAAACAAAAAGAATTTTATTTGCTATGATGGTGAGTACTGTCATTAGGCCTTTTCCTTATTTGTCCAGCCAATCTCAATAAGTCAGAAACTGTAAAAAACAAATAATTTAGAATCAAGTCAAATAACAAAGTTTGATTTGGTCACAATCTTTACTTTAATATTACAAGCATTGTGCAAGGAAAAAACCTACAGATAATCCAGCATCTATTTTGTAAAATCTTTTATTTAAACCCCACCTAGCTATAGTCCTTTCCTTGACTCCTGCCAAATCAAGCCCTGCTGTTCTGCAGCAGAACACCTTAGTTCTTCATTCACACTGCGGCCCGTTTCTCCCAGCATGCTCAAAACGTCTATCAGCAACAACCACAATGTATTTCCCTGTTACAATGTCAAAATTAGTGTCACATGTACCGGTAACAAGAACAAAGCAGGCTTCATTAGACTAATCCACCTGTCATACATATATGTACCGGTAACAAGAACAAAGCAGGCTTCATTAGACTAATCCACCTGTCATACATATATGTACCGGTAACAAGAACAAAGCAGGCTTCATTAGACTAATCCACCTGTCATACATATATGTACCGGTAACACTAACAAAGCAGGCTTCATTAGACTAATCCACCTGTCATACATATATGTACC
>JACXGM010041047.1:0-10207 GCA_016801145.1 Umbra pygmaea
TAAGGATGCCCCCTGGGCGCCTCCCTAGGGAGGTGTTTCAGGCACGTCCAGCTGGGAGGAGGCCTCGGGGAAGACCCAGGACTAGGTGGCGAGATTATATCTCCAACCTGGCCTGGGAACGCCTCGGGATCCCCCAGTCGGAGCTGGTTAATGTTGCTCGGGAAAAGGACATTTGGGGTCCCCTGCTGGAGCTGCTGCCACCGCAACCCGATCTCGGATAAGCGGATGAAGATGGATGGATGGATGTCCAATTATGGCATTTATTTAAATGGTTTTCTAAAAACAGTGAACAATTTCAAAGGCCTTTGCTTACATTCTGATGTAATGCCTTGCTTCAGGGCAGTGAAGCCAACATCTGACTGTAAACATGTTGATATAAATATGAATCCTTTCAAATCATTCTTTGTCTTGTATTTGCATTGGCCTTTTCTAGCCATATTACTAACTGATGTTGTCTCTTTAGATGTTTGAGATGACACCTATTTGAAATATGATTCTCATCTTACATTTAAAAACTTCTATCACTTTCCATGAAAATGTATCCTTGTGTAGTCTGATATTTCAGAACTCTTCATTCTGAAAAATGTATCCTTGTGTAGTCTGATATTTCAGAACTTTTCATTCTGAAAAATGTATCCTTGTGTAGTCTGATATTTCAGAACTCTTCATTCTGAAAAATGTATCCTTGTGTAGTCTGATATTTCAGAACTCTTCATTCTGAAAAATGCAGGGCTCTCAAGTGTCACGCATTCAGCGTGACAGTCACTCATTTCACTCTTTTGTCACGCACTCCCGCCACACATTGTATTTCTCACGCCAAAATTTTTTGTATAATATATTTAATATGCCGCTCCGCTCTCACTATGGAACCGGCAGGAATTAAGCGCATCTCCCCTGGATTGTCGAGCCTGCCACTTATCAACCAATCAAAAAAATTAGTGGGTTACACAATAATCAATCATAAAATAGCACTATTGTATCTGGGTAAGATTTAATGCAACAACCAATAAAAAAATCATATCCTGTAAATGTTCACGTGATTTCCACTGGAAACGACTGGAGCTCCAAGAATCAGTTTGAGCACAGAGCAAGTCATGATCTCCAAACTCACAACTTGTTTGATACAAACAATGACAACTTGTTTGTATATGAACTCCCTTTACCTGATCAATTTGATCTTAAGTAGGGACTTCCCAAAACTTGTGAACTTAGATTTACTCAGAAAAAGTACTTTTTCTTTAAGTAAATGTCCACCTCTGCTAGCATGTACGAGATGATCGCGCTTAATGTTCTAGAGCAGGGGTGTGCAAACTACGGCCGGCGGGCCAGATGCGGCCCACCGGGTCTGTCCTACTTTGATCTGGCCCACAGTCTACTGATGGTCTTGATTGTCAAGCGCAATTTTATCCCGATTATCTCGCGAGCCGTATATGCTAGCAACCAAAGCTTAGTACCGTTGGAAAGACGAAGATCAGCCGAAAAGAATGAGTGTTGGCTCATACATGTGGGATTATCAGAGCTGACAGCTATCGCGCCTCGAATTCTGTCATGTTTTTTTGAGGTTTTACAAAACAAAACATTTTCTGTACGATACGCACCTAACTGTGTAGGGGACGGGGTTAATTTAATGAAATAACATTTCCTATTTTTCATGCATCGCTATAAAATGTGGCCCTTCATTTGGTTTCAAAACCTCAATGTGGCCCTCGAGCAAAAATAATTGCCCACCTCTGTTCTAGAGCGTCGGGGGTCTTTGAAGGTCGATCACGTGAATTTGATTGTGGGAAGCCAAAATCGTGATCATGATAAAAAATGTATTAATTGTGCA
Source organism: Umbra pygmaea (assembly GCA_016801145.1). Classification (NCBI taxonomy): domain Eukaryota; kingdom Metazoa; phylum Chordata; class Actinopteri; order Esociformes; family Umbridae; genus Umbra; species Umbra pygmaea. Next base: position 1,829 of record JACXGM010041047.1, read on the forward strand.
GCCCTACTGTCTTGAACCAATTTTGGAGGCTATCAAAGATCGCAGTGCTTCCAAATTTTAATGCTGATGCCGAGATGGTATTTTCGATGGTTGGTTTGAACAAAACCGCTTCTCTCTGGACGGGACATTGTCCTCAATCATGAGCCTGAAAATGGCTAGGCTTGAGCCGAACTGTTTCAAATGTGGAAATTCTTCTGCAAGTCTGAGCAATTATTAATAACAACAACCAAAACCCTAAATATTATTATAAATAAAACACCCCCATTCCTGCGACCCATCTAAACCCCCCCCTTTGACCCCCTGACGGGGGATGTCACTCTTGCCTGTCTTCAAAACTTGATAGCCCTGAAAATGTTTAGTTACTCAACCCTTTCAGCTGCACATTATTCTTTTTTATCAGCCTTATTTTAAGATACATCAGACATATCTTTGCTATTGTGATGAGTTAGAAGACTTCTGCTTCAGCTGTGGTAGAAAAGAGTACCGGCCTGAACATGATAATCATGCTAGCATCACGCTAATCATGCTATTATCTTGCTAACAATATACTAACAACATATTAATCATGCTAGCATCTTACTAGCAACATGCTAATCATGCTAGCATCATGCTGACAACATGGTCATCATTCTAGAATCATACTTAAACATGTTAGTGTCATGCTAGCAACATGCGAGCTAACAGCGTGGTAAATTTTATTTTGCCAAAGCAAGCACCCACTCACGTTTTCTTCAGGAAATGTATATTCTAGTTCTCTTTTATCAGCCTTAATTTAGGATACATCAGACAGATCTTTGCTATTGTGCTGAGGTAGAAGACTTCTGCTTCCGCTGTGGTAGAAAAGAGTACCGGCCTGAGCCTGACCCAGGTGGTGTGTCTGTGTGTGTTTGTCAGTATGAAAATAGACCAAAGGGGAACCTTTGGAGTATGATCAAAAAGGTGTGTCTGTGTTTGTATTTGTCAGTATGATCAAAAAGGTGTGTCTGTGCCTGTTTGTGTGAAGTGGTGACCAGCATTATCCAGGTCTGCTTTGTTTAATCTTGGGAATTTGAAAATTTAACTGTGATTTGTTTCAGTGGATGGTTATTATATCATGAATTGAAATGACCATATTGTACCTTCAATTTTCAAACAGAGGCAGATGTTTTTCAACACAATGCAGCAGGTGCCACAGACACAGACACAGACACAGACACAGACACACACACACACACACACACACACACACACACACACACACACACACACGCACGCACGCACACACACACACACACACACACACACACAGACACACACACACTAGCACACACACACAAACACACTCGCACACACACACAAGCTTGAGTTCTATCAGGAAATATGAAATACTGTAGATGGTTTTTGACTTGAGACTTACTTGAAATATTTGTACAATTATAGATAGCATGCTATTTACTCAGAATCTGTCTTCATGTGAAATAAGAGGGTTATATTTGCTAATTCATACGTTGCTTCAGAGGAAATCGTGTGTGTATTAAAAAGGTAATTAGTGGCGAATAAAAAGGGCTAATTAAATAAGCCTGTAAATGTTATAATACTAATGCTAAAAGTGTTTTATTGTAAACCATTCTGAAAACAAGCTTTCCTAAATGTGGAACACACCTAGTCTAACACAAACAGAAAAATTGACACACGCACACAAAAACACACACATGCACGAATGCATGCACATGTGCACACACACAATATATTTCTGATTAGATGAAGCAAAGGGAAGAAAGAGATAAATAGTAAAGGATAGTAAAAATGCCAAAATATCTGTGTAGAAGGCAATAAATGTCATAATTATTGTAATACATATGTTTTTTTCAAATGCAAAGCTGATGAACGATGCATATGACCTTGCCACAACCGTGCTCAAACCCACTGAGCCAATGGAAATAGAATTTGTTTGCATAAAACCATGAGGAGCAACTTGTGAGTCTGTGTGTGTGTTGAGTTGATGAATATGACTACCTTAGCCAAACTCAGTGTTAGTCATTGGTCTCACTGTTAGTCGTGGGACTCACTGTTAGTCTTGGCTCTCACTGTTAGTCGTGGGACTCACTGTTAGTCGTAGTTCTCACTGTTAGTCGTGGGTCTCACTGTAAGTGGTGGGTCTCACTGTAAGTGATTGGTCTAACTGTTAGTCATGGGTCTCACTGTTAGTCGTGGGTCTCACTGTACGCCATTGGTTTAAATGTTGGTTGTGGGTCTAACTGTTAGTCGTGGGTGTCATTGTTAGTCATGGGTGTCTCTGTTTGTCGTGGGTCTCACTGTAAGTCATTGGTCTAACTGTTGGTTGTGGGTCTCACTGTTAGTCGTAGGTCTTACTGTTGGTCGTGGATGTCACTGTTTGTTGTGGGTCTCTCTGTTGCTCATGGGTCTCACTATTGGTTGTGGGTCTCACTATTGGTCATGGGTCTCACTGTTAGTCATGGGTCTCACTGTTAGTCATTGGTCTAAATGTTAGTCGTGGGTCTCACTGTTGGTCGTGGGTCTAATTGATAGTCATGGGTCTCACTGTTAGTCGTGGGCCTCAGGGTTAGTCGTTGGTCTCACTGTTGGTGGTGGGTGTCACAGTCAGTTCTGGGTCTCACTGTTGGTCGTGGGTCTCACTATTGGTCGAGAGTCTCACTGTTAGTCTTTGAGTGTTAGACATTTGCCTTCCAATCAATTCTATTGTGGTTGCTCTACAAACAATCCCTTTATTCTTCTATATATATGCCAGATCAATGTTGTAGTGTCTCTTTGTGTGTGTATGTGTGTGCAGGTGACTGTCTTTCTCACCATCTCCCTCCATCTGTCTTCCTCTCTCTCTCATAAGAGATGGATGGTCATTGGCTTCTTCTGAATTGATTTACCTTCCCAGGCTGTTTACCTTACCAGGCTATTTACCTTACCAGGCTATTTACCTTACCAGGCTATTTACCTTCCCAGGCTATTTACCTTACAAGGCTATTTACCTTCCCAGGCTGTTTACCTTACCAGGCTATTTACCTTACCAGGCTATTTACCTTACCAGGCTATTTACCTTCCCAGGCTATTTACCTTACAAGGCTATTTACCTTCCCAGGCTATTTACCTTACCAGGCTATTTACCTTACCAGGCTATTTACCTTCCCAGGCTACTTACCTTACCAGGCTATCTTCCTTACAAGGTTATTTACCTTCCCAGGCTATTTACCTTACCATGTTATTTACCTTACCAGGTTATTTACCTTCCCAGGCTATTTACCTTCCCAGGCTAATTACCTTCCCAGGCTATTTCCTTTACCAGGCTATTTACCTTCCCAGGCTATTTACCTTCCCAGGCTATTTACCTTACCAGGCTATTTAGCTTCCCAGGCTATTTACCTTACCAGGCTATTTACCTTCCCAGGCAATTTACCTTACCAGGCTATTTACCTTCCCAGGCTATTTACCAGGCTATTTGGTCAAATGTAGTCCAGAAAATAGGGACTAATTTGCAGTTTGGGAGTGTGTTTCAGTCTTACTACAGGCAGGTTTTTCCTCCAAATAAACATTGATCTTTTAAAAAATGTTATCGTTAGTGCTTTTATTTTGTTTTGAATTCAGAAATAGTCACATAGTTCAAATCAACAGTTTTGATCTTCAGTATGACATTTCATGATCTAAAATCAATACTTTACCAATGTTATGCCATTCTCAGTTGGGTGGGTAAGATTAGTAACTGAATACACATTACTGTATCTTTCCCAATATGTGCCTTCACAGCAGATGGAGCAGTGACATACGAGGATACCTACCCTGTGTGTGTGATACATCTGGAACCACAACGGACAGGTGAGACCATAGCTATACGATTAGCTACAGGCACCACAGAAAGACTAAGATGTTTACATCTCCACTCGATTTTCAAGATTTTTTAATTTGTCACATGTACAGGTGGCACAGACGTAACTGCATGTACAGTGTTAATCTTGTGCCATGGCCCAGCAATGCAGTTGTAATAGTAAAAACTATAAATCAATTAAATTGTAAACTATAAGATGTATGGTGACAGGAGAGTAACAACCTATATAGAGTCTGTACGTGTAAACATACTGTGTACGTGTAAACATACGGTGATGTATAATGGGTACGTGAAGTTACATCAATATGTTACCAATCAATAGTGTTATTGAATGATAATTAGCAAACCTTACAGTTAGATTATCACTAGTGAGATATCACTATGTCCTTAATGGCCTGTACTACCATAGTAGTCCAGGTCATTTAACAGCCTGATGGTTTGTGGGAAGAAGCTGTTACGCTGTCTGGGTGTTTTGGACATCTAGTGGTGTCTGGTGGACCTGAGTGAATGGAACAGGCTGTGGCTCAGATGGCTGGCTGGCATCAATGATGACCTTGTGGCACCTGGTTTTGCAGGTGTCTTCCAGGGAGGGGAGTGAGGACCCGAGAACACTTTGCAGTAGGCCTGCACAATTTGGGGAAAAATCTGAATCACCATTTTTTTTATTAGAATTGATATCACAATTCTCTGCCACAATTTCTTTCTCATGAAGTGTAATGTTTATTGCACATATGAACCATGACAAAATAATTTTAAATTGAAAATAAATAAATAAATTGGCAGTACCAAACATAGATTTGTTTTGGCACCTATAGCACATTTTGCATCACCACAAGCCTGTAAACATAGAGTTAAAATAAAAACATATAACACATTGAACTAAATTTGGCCCTGATACAGGCTCTATCTGAACTCCTTAAACATGTCTATACAAAACATATATATATATACAATTTTTTTTAAATTAGAATCAAAGTCATTTTAATTTAAATCAGGAACAGTGATTAATCGAGATCACAAACTTATAATGATTTATCGTGCAGGCTTACTTTGCAGAGCCATTCTGTCAGCCATCTCTGAGTTTTCCATACCAGACAGTAGTAATGCATCATGTTATTCTACTCACAATGGTGCCCCTGTAAAAAAACAGTAAGAGCTCTCTGGGACAAGCCACAATTCTTCAGCCTTGTGAGGTTGACGCTGTCATGCCGTCTTCACTACGGTGGATGTGTGCAGTGTCCAATCCAGTCTCTCAGAGATGTGGACTTTAAGGAATTAAAAGTCTGTGATCCTCTCAACAGTGTCTGCATTGATGAGGATCAATATTTTTCATTCTGTAGTCCTATTTAATAAGCAGCCAGAGCTCAGTCCTGGTAGATCAGAAAGCCAGAGAACGTACTGTACTTCCAGCTGCTTCCATAGATGGATCCACGGAGCAGCCGCAGCCACACATGGTCTCCTTGGTAAAGCTGAAGGATGGAGTGGTTTCTGATACCTCATGGTCCTTAACCTTGCACCATGTCACTATAGTGACTTAACATCCTCTCTGTAATCTGACTCATCATTGTTGATGAGCAAAACCTACAACTTAAGTGTCATCAATGAGCTTGATGAGCCTCTTATAGGCGTGGGTGGCTACTCAGTCATGTACAGAGAGTACAGGAGGGGGGCATCACATTATGTTATTGGATCCCTTTAATAGGACACTCAACTTCTCTTTAAAGTTTATCATAGCCTTGCTCTAGCTCACCTGAATCAAGCCTTGGAATGCTGACAAACAGGTTCTAAAACCTGGACCCACTTATGGTCTCCGGGAAGGGTTGGAAACCCCACCCCCTATGGAGTGTTCCTTTGATCCAAGAGGCCCTGAATGACTGAAAAAGTAATCAAATTTTCTGTCCAGTCAGGCTTTACTCCATTTGGCCCCTCCTTCCAGGCCTGATTCAGTGTATAACTTTGTATGATGATTTAGAAGTGTTTGCAGATGATTTAGAAATGTGTGCAATGATTTGATGATTTAGAAGTGTGTGCGATGATTTAAAAATGTGTGCAATGATTTTGAAGTGTGTGCGATGATTTGATGATTTAGAAGTGTGTGCAATGATTTTGAAGTGTGTGTGATGATTTGATGATTTAGAAGTGTGTGTGATGATTTAGAAGTGTGTGCGATGATTTAGAAGTGTGTGCGATGATATAGAGGTGTGTGCGATGATGTCGAGATGTGTGCGATGATGTATTATCAATGATGTTGATGCATTATCAGTTAACACCAAAATGCTAGTCATAATTGTAGCCATAGTTCCTATTTAGGTCACTGGTGCTAAATAGGATTGCAATACAGACGCAAAGGCTTTAGTGAAAACAGTGTTTTATTCACGAAACACTGTTTAGAAGAAAGACTGACATGAGGGGCAAAATAATACTAATATTCTCTCATTTTAACATACAACACACATACACACAACAATAAATACAGGCATGCAAACTCCTCACCTTTTGGTAAACTTTACCTTTTTGAAATGGAAATGGGTCACCTACGTGATTCATGCAGATCCCATGATAAAATATTTTAGGGGGCGGGGGTGTCATAGCCGTGGCCAAAACAGCATTTTACCCGGTGCTTCGCAACTTTACAACTGGCTCTGGAACCAATTGTCACTCCTAATTCCTAAACCTCACAGCCAATCAGAGGCAGAGTGGCGAGATGTTTTTTTTCATAGTCTGCAGCACTGAGCAGTCTGTCGACAATTGAACCAAACTAAAGATCAACACTGCCAAACTGCAGAACTAAATGCCCGTCGGAAAGGAAGCTTAAGGTAAGACATAAGTAGGCTAGTTTACAATGTTAACTGTCCTGTTAAATAACGTCACAGTAATATTTTATATTATCTGGTACCCTGGGTGAGGCGCAGCTGGCTGGACACCGACATCTCTACGTCGAGTATGCCCTCTGTAACTCCCACAGACATGGGTGGTAATGCTGTCAGCACAAGAGGAAGCAATTCATTTTGACCCCAAATTTAATCTTTTTCTGTCAAAACATTTTTTATTATTTTATGTAAACATTTACTATTGGCCCTGAATTTTAAATTGAAGGGACACTTTTGTTGTAATGTGTTGGACTGAAGCAAGACTAAAAGTTTAACACAGAATTGATTGAATATTTATACCATATGCTTAAAAAAAGTCCAGAGGACCACAGGAGGACAACACAAGGGTAAATACTAACAACACAATGGTAAATACTAACAACACAATGGTAAATACTAACAACACAAGGGTAAATACTAACAACACAAGGGTAAATACTAACAACACAAGAGTAAATACTAACAACACAAGGGTAAATACTAAATTAATTAAACGAATTAAAGAGATAAATTAATGAAGGTGATCGATAGGGTAATTTGAACATGTGACAGAAGCATAAAACTGAAATGGAACCCACTAAAATCCCCTAAAGGATTACTATAAGGATTACTATAAGGATTACTATAAGGATTACTATAAGGATAACTATAAGGATAACTATAAGGATTACTATAAGGATTACTATAAGGATAACTATAAGGATTACTATAAGGATAACTATAAGGATAACTATAAGGATTACTATAAGGATAACTATAAGGATCACTATAAGGATAACTATAAGGATCACTATAAGGATTACTATAAGGATCACTATAAGGATAACTATAAGGATTACTATAAGGATAACTATAAGGATAACTATAAGGATCACTATAAGGATAACTATAAGGATCACTATAAGGATTACTATAAGGATCACTATAAGGATTACTATAAGGATTACTATAAGGATTACTATAAGGATTACTATAAGGATAACTATAAGGATTACTATAAGGATTACTATAAGGATTACTATAAGGATAACTATAAGGATTACTATAAGGATTACTATAAGGATAACTATAAGGATAACTATAAGGATTACTATAAGGATAACTATAAGGATCACTATAAGGATTACTATAAGGATTACTATAAGGATTACTATAAGGATTACTATAAGGATAACTATAAGGATAACTATAAGGATTACTATAAGGATTACTATAAGGATTACTATAAGGATAACTATAAGGATTACTATAAGGATTACTATAAGGATTACTATAAGGATAACTATAAGGATTACTATAAGGATTACTATAAGGATTACTATAAGGATAACTATAAGGATTACTATAAGGATAACATCCATCCATCCATCTTCATCCGCTTATCCGAGATCGGGTCGCGGGGGCAGCAGCTCCAGCAGGGGACCCCAAACGTCCTTTTCCCGAGCAACATTAACCAGCTCCGACTGGGGGATCCAGAGGCGTTCCCAGGCCAGGTTGGAGATATAATCTCGCCACCTAGTCCTGGGTCTTCCCCGAGGCCTCCTCCCAGCTGGACGTGCCTGAAACACCTCCCTAGGGAGGCGCCCAGGGGGCATCCTTACCAGATGCCCAAACCACCTTAACTGGCTCCTTTCGACGCAAAGGAGCAGCGGCTCTACTTTGAGATCCTCACGG
>JACXGM010041048.1:0-10156 GCA_016801145.1 Umbra pygmaea
TGTTGGGGGGTGGGAAGGGGGGTGGGGTGGTGTCGAGGGCTGTTTTTAAATTTCTGAAGGGGACTGGTCTAGATAGGAGAATTTGAATTGGGTGGGCCGTGACCGGCCTCACACTCCGGTACAGTAGGTGGCAGTATATGCACCATTAAGTCGGTTGCGATCTGCCAAATACTATGGAAGAAGAAGAAGAAGAAGAAGCTGGGAGCTGACCAGGAGTTTATGCCGTAACTCTCTGTTGGTTCACTCATTTGGTTTACGCTTTTTTGACAGAGCTAGATTTGACAGCTAGTATAAAGAGTGTGTGGATAGTTATTTAGAACTACAGTATTGTATTGTGTTATTGTGATTGTGTACATTACTAATTATTTTCCCTTTTGTCTTTTCCTAGTGGGGGAGAGGAACACGTGGGAAGTGTCAGGCCAGACGCCCATGGGCTTACACCGCCCGTAGGGATAACTCCATTGTATATGTGCACTAGGTTAGATCTGAGCGCCCACCCCATGTATTTTGTTAGGGCGCCTTGACCGTGTGCCAGATAGTTAGTCTTGTGTTGTAGTGGGTTAGTTAGGTTAGGGGTGGGGTGTTCTATATTAGTTCTTTGTTTTGGTTCCGCTCAACCTCTCCTCCCAAAACTATTATTTATTTTACCGTGGCCTAATAAAGCCCTTTGTAGAACGGTACATTATTGTTTCTGTGTCCTTGCTTGCACCCACGACTCCATGCACCTTTCTCCGACCACTTGGGCAGCGAGGTGTGGCATCCCACTCCCCTCCTGGGGAGGCAGTACGTAACACACGGGGGCTTGTCCGGGATGTTACACCCCGCTGCTCAGACACCTCGGTGGTTGGTGACTGGAGTGTGGTGTTGGGGTGTGAGTAGGGATTAGCTAGTAGTAGTTGTGTCTTTGGTGTGTGCTTTAGTTTTGTGCCCCTTAATTGTGCCTGTAGTATAGCGGCGCTAATATGGCTTCTCTGGCGGTCGAGTTATTCATAGGGGACCCCTCGATTGCAAGACTGACGTTACTGCGGAAAGCAGATTTAGTGGCGGTCGCTGCCCACTATGGAGTAGCCGTTAGTAAACAAGCTCTCAAGGCAGAGCTGGTAAGCATCATTCTGGCTCACCTGCTGAAAGAGGGTGTAGATAGAGAGATAGAGAGGCAAGCTCCAGTTGCGTATTAGGCAACTGGAGTTGGAGGCTGGTGCAGCTCCTTCACCAGTGGGGAGAGAGGGACATTTTGACGTGGGCAGGAATATTGGTATAGTTCCTCCATTTCGTGAGTCAGAAGTAGACTCATATTTTTCTGCATTCGACCGAGTAGCTGGTGCCCTACATTGGCCTAAGGAGGTTTGGCCGCTGCTTCTCCAATGTAAGTTAACTGGGAAGGCCCAGGAGGTAGTGGCATCTATGTCATTGGTGGATAGCGGACAATATGATGTGGTAAAAGCTACAGTACTGCGGGCATACGAGTTGATCCCAGAGGCATATAGGCAACGGTTCTGTAGCCATAAGAAAAGTACAAATCGTACTTTTGTTGAGTTCGCTAGGGACAAGGAGTCCCTCTTTGATCGGTGGTGTGCTGCCAGTAAGGTGGATACATATGCAGGCATGCGGGAGCTAATACTACTAGAGACTACTAGAGCTAATACTACTTTAAAAACCATTTACCGGACACTATAGTAGTACATTTGAATGACCAAAGGGTGACTACACTGTCGCAGGCAGCAGTAATGGCGGAGGAGTACGCTTTAACACACAAAATAGTGTTTAATGCAAATACTTACAAGAACAAAAAGAGTATTCCTCCAGTGACAAGGTCAGCCCGTTATTCCCGAGAACAGTCCTCTGCTCCTATGAGGAATGAGACAGAATGTTATTATTGCCACCGCAAGGGCCATTTAATAGCTGACTGTCCTAATCTCAGAAACAAACCTAAGTTACCTCTACATGATTTGTAAGTAGGAAAACCTGAAAAATTGCCAGTGTATCAAATACTTGTTCTCCCCACTATAGATGTGACGTGAGCTCCACCACCTTAGCCGCAAGCACGTTGTCACAATGTCCATAGTCTTTGTGCCTGTTCCGTGTCACTACAGGGTGGTTTCTCCCCTAAATGTTTTGTTTTGGTTTTGTTTCCCGCTCCTTTTGTCATATGATCCCGTCACATGTTTTAATTAACCAATCAGTTCTGTTGTATAGTCCACACCTGCACCTCCTTCCCTCGTTAGTATGGTATTTAGTTCTGAGTGTTTGTGAGTCCTGTGTGGGGCGAGGTGCAGGTCGGATAAATGTGAGGCTTGCAATGTTCCTGAAAATGTGGAGCATGTTCTTCTGCATTGCAGTAATTATGAGACTGAGAGGCACGTGCTGCGCGACAGGATGTATGAGCTGGGAAGGGGCTGGAGCTTGGAAGGGATCATAGGTATGCACGGAGACATGTGCGGTAGTAGTAGGGCTCTTTTTCGCTTTCTTAGTCTCACGGGGCTGGGGGGTAGAATATGAGGTAGTTGCGTCTCGTACTTGACCCTGTAATGTTACACACTCCGGTACAGTAGGTGGCGGTATGCACCTGAAAGTAAGGTAGTGATCCGCCATTAAACCCAGAGAAGAAGAAGAAGTCCTGTGTGGTTCGGTGTTGTTGGAGATTGGAGGGCCGTTGCCGAGGAGGGTGTACTTGGGGTGTATGAGCTTTTTTGTGAGGGAATATGTGCCACCGCCGCTGAGGTGTTTTAACTGTAAGCGCATGGGACATGTGGCGGCGGTGTGCAGGGGGCAGGGTAGGTGTGGTAGGTGTGGCGGTGCGCATGAGTATGGTAGGTGTGGGGTAGGGGCCGTGGTGAGGTGTTGTAATTGTGGTGGGGTGCACAGTGCTGCGTTTGGGGGGTGTGTGGTGCAGAAACAGGCGGGGTGGGGGGTATTTTCTAGGATCGGGGTGTGGTGTGGAGGGGTGGTGATGACGTGGGTGGGCTGTGGCCGGCCTCGCTCTCCGGTGCTGTTGGTGGCGGTGTATGCGCCTTTGGTGGGTGCGATTCGCCATAAAACCCCAAAGAAGTCCTGTGTGGTTCTTTGTTCCTGTCAAGGTATGTGGTTGTTCTTTGTAGTAGTTGTCTTTAGTCTGTTCATATATTAGTGTAAAGTGGTTATTGTGTTGTAAGTCATGTTTTTATATGTTATAGGGTCTGGTCTTGTGATTCTGTAGTGTTCTTGTTTAGTGTACTCATGTATTCTTGTCTATCTTTGTTCCTGTCAAGATCTTCCTTGTGGTTACTTAAATAAAGATTTGTTTTGTGAAGACGCGGCTGCCTCCAATACCTTTGAACCGTGACACACGTCTTGGAATATCAAAAATGTATGAAGTTAAGGGCAGCGCATTCTGATTCCTCACTTCATTAGAATCTTTGTAAACAGCAATATATCTACAATATTTACTCATCATGACAGTAAAATAGACCCTCCTCTATTAGTCAATCTACTGCAACAATTCCTCTCTCAACCATTAGAAAATTCTAGGAACACCTGAGTATGCATGAAAAAATAAATCCCGTCATATACCGTGAAACCAGTAAAATTTAGAAAAAGACCGTGATATATATTTTTGGTCATACCTTCCAGCACTACTCTCAACCTCAGACTGTCAACTGCCTAGTGTGAATAGCAACAGTTTGTATGTGTTGAATGGAATGGAAATTAAACCAAATGCATGAATAGTGATTAAGTTTTTTTTTCAAAGAATCTGCATGCCATGCTACCCTAAAATGATCTCACTACCCCCCCACCCCAGTTGAGGATCAATTGCAGTCACAATGTTACAAGCTGATCTGTCACTTACATCCAACCAAAACAATAAAATGTGGCTGTGGTGGCACAGTGTAAGACTGAGTAAAGGATGTAGGACAGTGGAAAAATACTTTTTGATGTGGGAAAGAGACAATACAATAAAATGTGGAGGTGGTGGCATATTAAAAATGGGTATAAAGCATTCAACTGGGCACTATAGGCTAGTTTTTTACTGATTAAGGCATGTAGGACACTGGAAAAATACTTTTTAATGTGGGAAAGAGAGCCAAAGAGACAAAAGAGAGAAGCTCTGAAGCATTCATGTAATGTTTATGTTAGCTTTATGTAGGTCTGGCTATGACAATTAACATAACTGCACATAATGCTACTTGTAATACTCATGAATTAATTGTCAGGCTTATAAAACTTATGATTATATAACCATAATCTTGCATTCAAAAACCCTATGAGCAATCACGGTAGAGGAAGAGCGACCCTACCCGGAGGAAGCCTGGGTCCCCCATCTGGAGCCAGGCCCAGATGGAGAGCTCGTCAGCGAGCGCCTGGTGGCCTGGGTTTGCCAAGGAGCCTAGGCGGGCACAGCCCAAAGATGCAACGTGGTGCCGCTACATTGGAGTTTAACCCAGAAGACGAGGTTGTAAAGTTTATCCCTGCGCCTGCGGGTTGTAGGGGGGAAAACTCTGACTGTTGTTTGTGCATATGCACCAAACAGGAGGTCGGAGTATTTGGCCTTCTTGGAGACCTTGAATGGAGTCCTGCATGGGACTCCAGTTAGGGATTCCATTGTTCTGCTGGGGGATTTCAATGCGCACGTGGGTAATGATGGAGACACATGGGGACCATCTGGAGGAGGCCCCTGTCCAACAGACTTTCAACTCACGCCTCCGACGGTGCTTTTCGTACATCCCTGTGGAGGCTGAGGGCATTGAACCAAAGTGGACAATGTTCAAAACTTCCATTGCTGAATCTAGGGGCGGTATCCCACAAACACCGTGGTGGACCCCGGTGGTCAGGGAAGCCGTCCGACTGAAGAAGGAGTCTTTCTGGGATATGCTTTATTGCCGATTTAAAAATCAATGAGACCATTATTCAAAAAATGAACATCATTATATATTGCAGAAGGCTTAAATCTAGCGATTGAGACCATATACTCATTATGAAAATGTTTACTTATTTAATAATCAAGTGAGAAGTGTTTCTCATTCTCATGGACTATTACAGAAACCGAGCTCTTTTGCAACCAGACGTATCGCCCCCAGCTGGAATTCAGATAGAATGCAGGTTTAAGGTACTTCCTCATTTGTGTCACTTTGCCTAACTCATCCTGTGGTTAGGTGTTAAATCATGTAAATAAGGCTAATAAATCATGGTCAAAACACTTGAACAGAATGTTTTTCTTTATTTCACAGATGTAGGCTAGGACCTTCTGTATACTGTCTTTGGCTAGGACATGCTGTTGATGGCTTCCGACCATTATGAAAGGGAACACATTCATCTTCAAGCGTAGATCTGTAAATAAACAAATGAATAACGTTAACCACGATTGACTTTGAAATGTTTTTTTTCGATTGCCTGTATAATTTCTACATCCCCTGTGAATAAAGGTATAGCTTGTTACCCCTACTTTATCATTTAACAACATAAAATATTTTTTGAGATTCCGCCAGCAGGAATACAGACAGCATGACAGCCATGACAGAGCGCCAGCCAAGATGATATTTTGTCTATATTGGCATTTAGATTGTGATTAGGTACCTCTTGCTTGTACCGGGTTGGACCCCGTTTTGCCTTCAGAACTGCCTTCATTCTTTGTGGCATGGACTCAAGAAGACTCAAGAAGACTCAAGGAATGTTTACAGCATCTTCTTGACATTATTGCATTACACAGTTGGGTCATTCTTAGCAAATGGTGCCATTTGTGTCCCCATGATTTAATCAAGCATACGTTGTGAAAAAATGGGTTGATACGTATTTTTTCAACCTTTCTTACTAAATGAAACCCTTCTTCACTATATAAAACAAGGTTTATGCCCTTAGGGTTTATTAACTCTAAAATAATTAATCTGACTTTGGTGCAAGCAATCTAAAATGCCATGTCCCCAGTCAGTGTTTTTAACTTCAGTTGCAAATATAAGTAATAAAAATAGGTTTTTAACTATATTTGCAAATAACTATTTATAATACATCTCACCACATGCAATTTGTTAAATTAAAAATATATTTTAATATTGATAATCTTGAAACACATGGTCTGTCCCTGAGTTACCTGTCCAACTGTGTTACTCTGATGATAATCCTTGTGGACACGCCCCCTGATTGTTCCTTTAGCCACCTAACACACAGGATATAGGATACATTTTTGGAGGGAAAGCAATTACAAGGAGCAGAGAAAGTATCTCTTTTTATTCAACAATTTTTTCAACATTTTAGAGTGGCTTACTAATGTGGTTAAGCATAACATGTCCCCTAGGTTACTCTGATTTATATTAGAAACTGATATTTTTTGTGATTTTGAAGATATAGCTAGTTACATTTTTTCCAAATTGCTAACACACAAAATGCTTAATTTGGCTCATCGTGTCAAAACTCAACACACAAGAATTCTTGACACAACACTTGGAGATTACAGTTTTTCCCGATTGCTAAAAAACTAAAAGTAAATGCCCAGGCCAAAGCATCGAAACCGTACCATTTGCGTACATTTAGTACACACAGGCACCAAATGAATAAACACATTGTCGGCATGGCACCGTAAACAATTCTGTAAGACACGATGCAAAACACTACACACATTGGCCAATGATGAAACACTGTGCAGTAAGCACGTCCATTCAATAGTTAAAACACACACGACATTAGCAACACCCCTGCACACCAGCCGCGGTCGGTGAATCTTAATTGGGGAGGACGGGCTCGTATTACGCTCAGAACCGGAGTGAATGGAATGTGTGCAAATCAAAAAAACAATTGGTTTTGTTCGTTGCTCACCATTCCATTCACTCCGGTGCCGAGCGTAATACGAGCCCGCCTCCCCAATTAAGATCCACCGACCGCGGCTGCCGCACACACAGTAAAACACTGGGGAAGAGGGAGAGGAGATAGAGGAAGAGACTCTGTTAAAAACCAGACATCGGGACTGAAACATCATCGGCCAAAGGGCCATTGAAAATGTTGCCGGGCAGTGCGGGGGCAACATCACCATGTGTGCCGCCATTAGTGGTCAGGGGGTCCTCCATCACCATGCCACACTGGGTCCCTACAACACTGCACACATACTGACATTTCTGAACGCACTACATGCCGCGGTCACATAGGACAGACCAGGGCAGCTCATGTTCGTGGTCATCTGGGATAATATCAGTTTCCACTGGGCTGCTCTGGTCATGGACTGGTTCGCCAACCACAACAATTTCACGGTGCTGAACCTGCCCCCTTATTCCCCGTTCCTTAACCCGATTGAGGAATTCTTTTCAGCATGGTGGTGGAAGGTCTATGACCGGCTACCACATGCATGCATGCCGCTCCTGCAAGCAATGGAGGAGGCATGCGGAGACATCGAGGTGGGGTCTATCCACGGGTAGATACGCCACGCCCGGCAATATTTTACCCGTTGCCTTGCAAGGGAGACCATCGTCTGTGATGTGGATGAGGTGATGTGGCCCGACCCCAATCGACGGCGTGATCCCTGAGTTCTACTGGGAGTTGTTGTGCTACCTTTACAATGTACTATCACTGAGGATTGGTGGCGGGAATAAAAATGGTTTAAAAACTACAAATGACAGAAGTGTCTTGAGTAAAGTTGACCAGTGTGTTGTGTCTGTTTGACTTTTTATTGTTCATGTGCATGTGTGTTCCCTATCGATCTGAAGAGGACCTTTTGAAGTCAGAGTGTTAAGTTTTGATTGCAGAATGGCAGTTTTGACATGGCAGTTCAATGTTAATCTCCAAGTGTTGTGTAAAGAATTCTTGTCTGTTGAGTTTTGACACGATGTGCCAAATTTTGCATTTTGTGTGTTAGCAATTGGAAAAAACTGTAACATTTAACTGCCATGTCAAAAAGACATTCTCCAATCAAAACTGAACATTTAGACTTCAAAAGGCCCTCTTCAGATCGATAGGGAACACACATGCACATGAACATTAAACAGTCAAAGCAGACACAACACACTGGTCAGCTGTACTCTCAAGACACATATGTCATTTGTAGTTTTTAAACTTTAACCTTTATTTACCCAACCAAGCCTCAGTGATACATTGTACAGGTAGCACAACTCCCATTGCCAGTCAGGGATCACTCCGTCGATTGGGGTCGGGCCACGTTACCTCATTCACATCACAGGCGATGTTCTCCCTCACCAGGCAACAGGGAAAATATCGCCGGGCGTGGCGTATCTACCCGTGGATCGACCCCACCTCGATGTCTCCGCATGCCTCCTCCATTGCTTGCAGGAGCGGCACGTGTGCATGTGGTAGGCGGTCATAGACCTTCCACCGCCATGCCGAAAATAATTATTCTATCAGGTTGAGGAACAGGGAATAAGGGGGCAGGTACAGCACCATGAAATGGTCGTAGTTGGCGAACCAGTCCCAGGCCAGAGCAGCCCAGTACAAACTGACATTATCCCAGATGACAACGAACATGGGCTGCCCTAGTCGGTCCTATGTGACCACAGCATGTAGTGCATGCAGAAATGTCAGTATGTGTGCAGTGTTGTAGGGAGCCAGGGTGGCATGGTGATGGAGGACTCCCTGACCAAGAATTGCGGCACACATGGTGATGTATTTTTTTATGGGAAAGATCAGCTTCAGTATTCAACATAGGTATTGTCTTTATTCTAAAATATGCATCATTTCCAATCCCACATTTTTTATATTATTGTTTTCTATATTTTACCCCCATCCTAACATTTACCTGACCAATAGTTCTGACCATTTACATTTGACATTTTAACATCTAGCTCTAGCTTGTACATTTATATTTTCCTCAATCATTATTTTCCGTTCACCACATTATTTTTATAATTCAATGTGTTATTTTTACAATATTTGTAAATCTTATGTGTCTTTCACAGATGTTAGTTTTATTTGATCAAATCTTTATTTAAATTCAATATTGTCCATCTATCTCTTAGCCACAGCCAGACTTGGTTTCTATTTGTCATGTATATTTCTACTATACTGTGATGCTTCACATAATTATTACACCTTTCTATTGTTAATGACTCCACCAATTTTGAATTAAAGATAAATATTTTTGCTAAAATAATTATCATGTTATTAATTGACTGACTATTACCTTTTAAATCTACAAGTATTGCTATTTGTAATGATAATTCAAGATAAATATTGCATTTTTTCATCCATACTTGTACCTTTGATCAAAAACATGCTACATATGGACAAAAAAGATGATCAATAGACTCTGCTTCCTCAGAGCAAAATCTGCAGAGTTGGGAAGATTGTATACCCCACTTATATAGGTTTATATTTGTTGACAGTATTTTGTATAATAATTTGAATTGAAATATTCTAAGTTTTGAGTCTGGTGTCGTTTTGCGTATTAATCTAAAAGCGATATGCCACAGGATTGGAACATCAAAAATTTCTTCCCAGCTATTTTGTAATTTATATGGAACAGCAACCAGTTTTTTTGTTCTTAGATGGAATTGGTATATTTCTTCGTTCATCTGTATTTTCTTCATCCATGTGCGATCTTTGATCCATGGTTGACAGACAAGGTCAGGCCTTTTCCTCTCTTGTACTTTATTTTCCAAGTATATGGTATTGCTGCAGTTAGTTGATTGTATTTTTGAAGGGAGCAAACATGTCCATATGTTTTTGTTAACTGTATGTAAGGCATCACTCCACCGGCACTTATAATGTCATTTACAAACATTATTCTTTTTCCAAACATCTTTCCAAAATATACAGGCTTTTTATCAACTAGTATCTGAGAATTTAGCCACAATAATTGTTATAAAATTTGGTCTCTATTTTCATGTGGATCAAATTGAAATTGCAACCAACTTTTCATGGCTTGTTTGAAAAATATCAACATTTTAGAAATGGTTTCCTTTTCCAATATCTGAAATTGTCAGTTGTAATTTGTAGAAATGGAAAGAGGTCCTTACTGAACAATGGGTGAAATACTCTTATTAGCTTATGTAGTGGAAGTTTAAAGTGTTTACAGTACAGATATGCAGATATTAAGGGCTTTCAACCTGGTTGGCTACCCCACACCTATTCCTTCCCGGAGTTGCTTCTTTAGAGACGCAAATACAGAGGATGCAGGGAGGTGTGAAGCATCACCCCTCTTCCTTGAAGACACAGCCTGAATGTAAAGACCAACGGAACACCTAAT
>JACXGM010041049.1:0-10156 GCA_016801145.1 Umbra pygmaea
TCACATCCCGCTGGCCTAATAGCAACAGTGCCTGGGACCCGACCACAATGTCACTTGATCACATCCCGCTGGCCTAATAGCAACAGTGCCTGGGACCCGACCACAATGTCACTTGCGTTTTGCATTTGACACTTGCATTTAAGATTGTTAAAAAAGGCCCAATATATATTTGTATCCTTTTAATAGTGCCACCACCTTTCCAGAATATTTAATTCTGTAAATGCAATTCTTTGAATGCTGGATCTCTTTGGTAAGACATAATACACCCAAGTTTGGTTAAATTCAGGCCAGTAGTCAGGGGTGCCGCCAGGAATTTTGGGCCCCATGGCAAAAAATCAAATTGGGCCTCCTCTGCACAGCGGTTGTCATCACATCTATTTTTTGGGGCCCCTGTCAGTCATGGGCCCTTCGAATTGTCCTAACTTTTCCCCCCAATATGGCGCCCCTGCTGGAAAATATCACTGATCGATCCATAGCCCAGTTTATGATTGCATTGTGCGGGGGCAACTAGGAGTCAATGAATCATATTCCCACATGTGGAGTTGTGTGCATTACTCAACAATCTACAATAATTGTTGGACATCACAAAATGGATCCTAAAAGTCCTTTTCCCCTGAAAGTTTAGACTAGTTTTCTTGAGATCACGTGATACAGACTAGTAAAATTTAAGCCCTGAGCATGCCCTAGAAAAATTGTGACATGGTCCTCACATTATCCATAGTTAAATCCTTTGAACTTTCAGGGAACTAGACAAAGGTCCCACAGGGAATGTTCCTTTCGGACCAGCATGTAACATCCTAAAGTCTAGTACATATTTATGTCCTGAGAATGTATTAAAAAAGGATTCACTTGAGAATATGAAAGGAACCTGACAAAGGCTCCTCAGAGACAAGTCGCTTGGGACATCATTTGAAGTTCTAAAGATTCTTACAAAGTCCCTGATATAATTTCATAAATGGTCGACATCGTCCTCTGTGCTATCCTAGGTCTTAAAACATCCCAATATATTTCCTGTGAGATCATCATGAAGGGTATCTCAACGATGGCCCAACACACTTTAACAGACCTAATGTTAAGACCCTTTGGTGGGTTAGGCGCATACTGTGTTACTGAAATGTGACCTGTGAAATGCTGTGAAATGCATTTGGATAGCTCATTTGTTATGCCTGAGGGTTTATCATATTATGCCAGAGGGTTTTTCAAATTACCAAAACAATGCTGACAAAACATGAAATCCAACTTGGTAGAATGTTTAAATATACTTTGGTAAGATTTACTGCTAGGCAGTTGGCACAAAGTTTGGACACACATCAGCACCATGCAGCTAGACTTCTCTGCTCCAACCTCAAGTCCAGAGCAGATGCTACTGTAGGAGTTGCCTAACCTCACAAAAGTAACTCTAGATAGCAATAAAACCAGATTGAAAAAAACACTAACCAGAACAGACATTAAAGCATTCAACAAAGTTTGTTTAAAAATATGTTTTGAGTCTATGTATTTACAGTTCAGGTGCATAGGATTGGGGAAGATATGCTAATGTTTTGGCTTCGGATTTAGTATACTAGTTGCTAAGCGCATGATGCATTTGTTAGTAATAGAGAAACAATAAATGACCTGTAGGGGTTTGATCCAAAAATGTAATTATTCATCACAGATTGCTCCTTTAAAGATGCTTACAATTTTTTTCCAATGTAAGAGAATTAGATATGACAAAACGTTTCTATATTGTCTATTAGGGCCATCAAAATGTTCTAGAGTTAGGTAACGGTTGATTTTTGTTGGGTGGGGTGCATAGGCAGCGCTAGACCCTTTTTTAGGGGGGCTCTAAAGCCCCCCTGCTTTTCATCTCAGGCCCTGAAAAGTTTTAAGTATTACCTTCTGAAAAATCAATTTATTCCCTCATTTTTTGTGAAAGCGCGAGGATGTGATTAAATGGCAACAGCTAATGGCAAATCAAAGATTTTCTATAGTAAGACTTCACTCTGCTAGCCTTGGAGAACACTGAAGGACTCCGGCAAATTTAGGTTTGCTCTGCAAGTCAGTCTGGCCAAAAGCACATTCAAGCCCATTTCCATTTTTTCCAAATCGAGCCACCAATCACAACCATTGAGGCGGGCTTTATACGATGATGATAGCACAGCTATAAACTGTCATTGGTTGAAGCAGATATTTACAACGATGGCTGTTGCAATGGAAAATCCGCAATATCACTCGAAACAGGTATCACGTCTGTTTTATGCGATTTGAACATTTCCTTTTTGTTAAAAAAGCTAAGAACAACACTCGAACCCTTCATATCTAAAAAAAAGATGTTGTTGCGGTCTTGCCGACTCTACTCGGCAAAAGTCTGATATATCCAATTGCGCCGAGAGGCATTTGAGCGGCGTCCGTTGGTGACGCCTCTTTGTAAATGGTCCTGTGAATTAACTTTGCCCAGACCCACTCTCAGTCAGAACTGAGAAGGGTCTGGTGTTAACCAGGCTATCACTCTGCATATTTTATGAGCGAACTAGCTACCACTTAAATATGCAAAGCTGGTCCAACCCATACCTAAGAACTTTTCTTCTGGCAACACTATATTATGCTGGCAACACAAACTGATTTTTCTATTGAAAACAATAGCGCTCATAATTCATTTGAATAATCATTGTTAATTCATTACATTGATAGGTAGTGGGTCCATGTTCATGTGTTACAAAAAATTGTCTATTGTTGGATAAAGCAGACTAGTGAATGTTTTTCAAATGTAATCGTGTTTTCACATGACACTGACAATATATTTAATCAAATTGTGTGTACAGCATAATTGTTACAGTTGTTATAAAAAACTTGTTATTTTTTGCTATCAAATACACTTATTGTTTTTCACACACATGTGGTTACAATTCACTAGCTTTATAATGAATTGACAATGAATATTGCAATGACTTAAAACAAGGCTATTATTTTGAAACAAAAAATCAGAGTTCGACACCGGGATCATAGTGTTGACAGAAGAACGGTTCTTGCATATGTGTAGGACCGGTTCTGCTTATAGGTATCTACTGTGAAGACCATGACTGAAAATGAGGAGGGGTGGAGAGTCGAGGGGAGAGTCTTTTCACGACTTCAACATCTTTGCCAAATTGACTCACATGCGGAGAGGGAGTCGAATGCTGCAGAGTGCAGATGCTGTAGATTTGGATGTCACAAAAGTAAGCTATTGTAAAACCCAAAGGTATTTTACTGTTAGAGAAAAGTGTTGACAGATAATGTTTTTGCTACATCAATGCTGTTGATTTATTTTACAAACAAAAAAAGTAATTGCTTGGTAGCTAATAATAGTACAGTAGCTATTAACAATAAATAGGCCAACAGTGCTAGATGTAACTTCAGCATACCGGTAGTTAACATTACCTAGCTAAAGTTACAGTGTGACTGGTCAGTGTCTCACTGTAACCAGTAGTCACACTGGTATAATATTTCTACAGATGCAAAACGTTTTTACACATTCACAAAATATTTGTACAGATGCAAAACTTGTTTACACATTGACAAAATATTTCTACAGATGCAAAACATTTTACACATTCATAAAATATTTCTACAGATGCAAAACATTTTTACACATTCACAAAGTATTTACACAAATGTAAAACATTTTAAAATTGAACCTTGAGGAACACCCGTAGGAACAGAGCCGATCCCAGACCTAAAAACCACTCATACAGACAAACTGTTGATGGTCAGAGAGATCTAAACCAGGCTAAAACAGTCTCAGAAACACCAAAAACTGTTTCCAGACAGTTGAGTAAAAGATTATGGTTGACACTATCAAAAGTGGCTACTCAGTTTTTGCCTTCAGAACTTTAATTCTTTATGGCATATATTCAACAAGTCCAAACAAGTATATATCCATGATGCGTATCTCCATTTCCACCATGTCAAAAAAGTGCTTGCTTGGATTGAGATCTGGTGATTATGGGGGTATTTTGAGTACAGTGAACTCATTGTCATGTTCAAGAAACCAGTTTGAGATGATGTGAGCTTTGTGACATGGTGCATTATCTGCTTCAAGGTTCAATATGTTGTGTGTTCAGTGATGCTCTTCTGCAAACCTTGGTTGTAACATGTGGTTATTTCAGTTACTGCTCTGTCTATCA
This sequence comes from Umbra pygmaea, assembly GCA_016801145.1. NCBI lineage: Eukaryota > Metazoa > Chordata > Actinopteri > Esociformes > Umbridae > Umbra > Umbra pygmaea. The sequence goes on from JACXGM010041049.1 coordinate 4,143, forward strand.
GCTCAAAACAGTCTGGCCATTCTCCTCTGATCTCTGCCATCAACAAGGCATTTTTACCCAGAGAACTGCAACTCACTGGATATCCTCTCTTTTTTGTACCATTCTCTGTAAACCCTAGAGATGTGCGGGAAAGTCCCAGTAGATCAGTACTTTCTGAATGAGGCCGTCCGGCACCAACAACCATTACACGTTCAAAGTCACTTAAATCACCTTTCTTCCCAATTCTGATGCTTGGTTTGAACTTCAGCAGATCATCTTGATCATGTCTACTTGCCTAAATGCATTGCCTTGTAGAGTTATACTAATTATGTACAATTGTTTGTATTTTTATGTTTTTTCGGTACAAAGAGAGAGAGAAGAGGACAGTGAACAGGATGGAGAGGACATAGGGACAGTTCTGTATTGTCAACACTGATTGTAGTGCACCACAAAATGTTATCACCCGTTCTTACATTGCTGTCACCCACCTCGTAGGCCAGCCCAATTCAACTCTGCCTCTCAAAACCAATTCCACTCCATTTGTAGATTGCAACCCTCTAATCTGGGACTTACTTAGACCTGGTACACTAAGTGGGTGCAATTAATGATAAGGTAGTAGAATACAAAACCAGCAGACTGGCATTTTTAATTACAGGGTAAGAGTTGAATATCCCTTTTCTAGGTAGATTCTGGCCCAAGTAACCAGCTAAACTATTTGCTGATCAGGGATATAATTATTAAGGGATGTTGAAAAAAGGTTGTTTCATTCCAGCCATGAGTCAATTGTACATGTATTATAGGAATGCTAGCTTTACAACCATGGATGCATATGGTGGATGCATGTATCTTTCCACATAGTAAAGTCTTTTACAAAAAATAATCAATTTTTATGGATATTTATTTTTGTTCATTTAATCCCAGTCATGATTCCCTGTTACATTAAAAGTGTTTATTTTCTAGTGAAGTAAAATGGTTGGTTTGCTTGTAATTGTTAGTGTAACCTAAGGGAGGAAGTGGCCACTGGTCAACTGAGAGAGCATTGAGAATCCATGGATAGAGAGAGCAAGCACCAGGTGAGAAAGTCAGTGGATAGTCAAGACAAGGTAAGTAGTCTACGTGTTTCACAAACAGCAGCTGCAATGCCCACATTGTTTGCAGTACACCCAAAGTTATATTCCTCATTAAACTGTGATTATATATTTGACTTTCCGACACTATTATTGTTCAGTCAGGTTTTAAGTTTTGTCCCAATCTTTAGTTGTCACCTTCATAGACATTTATTTAAAACCCAATAAGACCCCTTTTACATAGCAGTTAAAGAGTGAGTATTGTTGATAGTTTGCCAGTTTTAGAGTAGCCAATCATTGTGGTGTTTTTATTTTAGGGAATGTAACAGTGATGAGTTACTGTACATGTGCTTTGGATATTTACTTTTATGCACATTATTTGAATGTGGTAAGGGAAAAATATAAATAAACATTTATTACGAGCCTAACAAAAGTGAATTTTTCCATTGTACTTGTGATTGGGACCAATCCGGCTTGGTGACAAGGGCTATGCCTTCAGGCTGTATTTCATGATGCCATTCCATTTTTCTGCTACTTTTTACCAGCCCTCTCTCCTGGCTTTGCAGACTTTAAGGTATTCCCTTGTGTTTTAATCAAACTTTCAAATTTCTCGTAATCTTAATGCAATAATTGTTGTACAGCTGCGCAAAAAAACTGGATGCGCTCTTTGGCCATGATGAGCAGCCAATAGCAGTGTTGCTGATTAACGTTTCTACTATCGATACATTTCCCGTTTTATGCCAACGCACGTACGCGCAATCATCTCAGATGTCTCAATTCAGCGATACTAATCATAAATGGCAAGTGTATTCAAAGAACCTTAAAACATGAACACATTCATTAAAAAATGAACAAAACATGACATGTTATAATTGTTAACATACAGTATCTCACAAAAGTGAGTACACCCTTCACATTTTTGTAAATATTTGATTATAACTTTTCATGTGGCAACACTGAAGAAATGACACTTTGCTACAATGTAAAGTAGTGCATGTACAGTTTGTATAACAATGTAAATTTGCTGTCCCCTCAAAATAACTCAACACACAGCCATTAAGGTCTAGTTTGCTGGCAACAAAAGTGAGTACACCCCTAAGTGAAAATGTCCAAATTGGGCCCAACGTGTCAATATTTTGTGTGGCCACCATTATTTTCCAGCACTGCTTTAACTCTCTTGGGCATGGAGATCACCAGAGTTTCACAGGTTGCCTCTAGAGTCCTCTTCCACTCCTCCATGATGACATCACAGAGCTGGTGGATTTTAGAGACCTTTTGCTCCTCCATCTTCCGTTTGAGGATGCCCCACAGATACTCAATAGGGTTTAAGCAATAGAGACATGCTGAGCCAGTCCATCAACTTCATTAGCAAGGCAGTGGTCGTCTTGGAGGTGTGTTTGGGGTTGTTATCAAGTTGGAATACTCCCCCCGACCCAGTCTCCAAAGGGAGGGGATCATGCTCTGCTTCAGTATGTCAAAGTACATGTTGGCATGATGGTTCCCTCAATGAACTGTAACTCCCCAGTGTCGGCAGCACTCATGCAAGTCCAGACCATGACACTCCCACCACCATGCCTGACTGTAGACAAGACACACTTGTCTTTCTACTCCTCACCTGGTTGCCGCCAAACACGCTTGACACCATCTGAACCAAATAAGTTTATCTTGGTCTCATCAGACCACAGGACATGGTTCCAGTAATCCATGTCCTTAGTCAGCTTGTCTTCAGCAAACTGTTTGCGGGCTTTCTTGTGCATCATCTTTAAAAGAGGCTTCCTTCTGGGACAACAGCCATGCAGACCAATTTGATGCAGTGTGCGGCATATGGTCTGAGAACTGACAGGCTGACCTCCCACCCCTTCAACCTCTGCAGCAATGCTGGAAGCACTCATCTGTCTATTTCCCAAAGACAACCTCTGAATATGACGCTGAGCATGTGCACTCAACTTCTTTGGTCGACCATGGCGAGGCCTGAGTGGAACAAGTCCTGTTCAATCGCTGTATGGTCTTGGCCACCGTGCTGCAGCTCAGTTTCAGGGTCTTGGCAATCTTCTAATAGCCTAGGCCATCTTTATGTAGAGCAACAATTCTTTTATTTGCCATTAAGTGCCTTGTTGAACTTCCAGTAACAAGTATGAGGGTGTGTGAGAGCGATAAAACGAAATATACACACCTGTTCCCCATTCACAGCTAAGACCTTGTAACACTAACGAGTCACATGACACTGGGGAGAGAAGATGGTGAATTGGGCCCAATTTGGACATTTTCACTTAGGGGTGTACTCACTATTGTTGCCTGCGGTTTAGACCTTAATGGCTGTTTGTTGAGTTATTTTGAGGGGACAGCAAAGTGACACTGTTACACAAAATGTATACTCACTACTTTACATTGTAGCAAAGTTAAAAGTAAAAATCAAATATTTACAAAAATGTGAGGTGTGCACTCACTTTTGTCAGATACTGTATATGGTGGGTGCTCAGGGTCTTTTGTGAGATACTGTATATGGTAGGTGCTCAGGGTCTTTTGTGAGATACTGTATATGGTAGGTGCTCAGGGTCTTTTGCAATAGCAGGAGCTGAAACATTTGAATCACATGTAATTGCCATGCTCAGTGACTGCTAGTTTTAAAGTAATAGTGTCTGTTGTATCTCTTGCAGTGACAACTCTTGCAGATACAACAGTTAATCGTTTTATGGTTTTACAAATTAACCTCAAAAGGGCCTTTCCTACGAGGTCCTTTTTCCAATGGTTAGGTAGTAGTGTGTTTCGTGTGAAGCTCTCCCTATGGCCTGGCAGTAACATGGGAGATTAGATAATTAGACTAGCTGATCTTACGCTTGACATGGCCTGGAATATCTCTACTAGATTATCTAAATAATGGTCTGACAGTCAACTTCCAGGCCAGCAAGATGACATCAGAGAGATTGTTTTAGACTGCTAAAAATGACTATAAATTCCCTTCAGTCTCACCAGGTTTCACAGCCAACTCTGCGATAGTTTGAAAGTAGAACGTTTTTGCTGATTTTCTACCACAAAGGTGGCGTTAAACCACATTGTGAGGGATGTCAGATGAACCTCTTACCTACATTGACCCATTTAGTGGGAGTCTCTGTCTAAAACTTTCCTCATCCCCATACTAACGGATATACTCCAAGGACATAACTGACATTTCACATCTGTGAATCTTTAATGTCACATGATTTTAATGAATACTTCATAGCCTCTAAAACCATATCAGGTGGTTACCGTTTTATCACATTCATAGTGCAAATGGTCACTGGGAGGAGAAGATGACAGTCCAGTCCTTAATGGATTTATCTGCTCACTGGACGTCACATCATTTCATTGCCCTGGCTGGCTGTAAGCTGTGCTCGGCTGCTATGCTGTCTCTGATAAACCTTAGCTGTACAGAAATGCTGATGATATCAAAATGTATTCATTCACAGTTTACACATTTCAAAACATGAATGAAAAACTGTACATTCACTTTACTGGGTGAAAGAACTTTCAGCTATTACAGTAAATGATATCAGAACATAACAAGGTTTGCTCCTTCACTGATGACTACAAGCATCAGTGACAATGATTAGTTTGCTTACATTCTGTTAAGATATTGTTGATCCCTTCTGTTGACCGCACTTTGCGATGAAGTCCAATCGGCAAGATAGACGAGTTGGAGGACGAAGGCGTCTGTGATGATGACGATGTGTCCCAGTAGAGGAAGTGATGCGTTGAAGTGGGATCCATGCTTCTAGTGAAGAATAGGGACAGTGCTGCACCAAAGAGAGTCAAAGCGATGGCGGCACACTTCCATAACTTCATCTTAGAATGAGTGGAGCATTGACACTCTGCAACACATGGAACACAAGGGGAGATGTGAGGGACAAGTTTTTGAAAGACACACAGAACATTAAATCACATATCTTGAAGCAACCTGTACCTTATTCCAGTGGACTCATAGGAGTTCATATAGGGCCAGTGGCAGGTACAGATGACCTCCTGACAGACATATATTTAAACAGATCTAGGGCCGGCCTGAGGCATAAACAAACTAAGAGGCTGCTTGGGGCCCCCTGACCACCAGGGGGCCCTTAATCGAGTGCACAGGTGACACATGGTGTCCCAAAAGGCTCGGGCCGGCACTGAACAGATTTTATTCTCAGAATGTTTCAGCCAATTTCTTTATGTCATCAAATAAATACTCCAAACTGGAGCACATTGCATGTGGATCCTTTACATATCTGGGAAGCAGGGAGTGCTAAGTGTGGTTTTGCCCAAATACACAATGTTAACACAATGGAGGTATTTAATTTCCAGCAGCAAATACATGAGGTCCCTGCATGCCTTTACATCTCTTTTTCATGTTTCAGTTTGTCCAAAGTGAACAGGGAATATCAATCTGAATGTATTTACTGTTAGAACAAGCAGCTTTGATTTACAGTATACTGGTTCCTACATAAGTGTAGCGTGCATTAGTTTACAAAATACAAAGTGTCTCAAGAAACAATTTAATCTACAATATTAAAACAATAGTCCTAATAAATATGACGCTATTCTTCATTGTAGTATGCAAACAAAATAGATGTTCCAAAGTCATTCACTTGCTTTGCTCAAGGGATCAGCTGTGTTGTAATGGTTTTAACTGAAGCATACAGCAAGACATTCTGTGTCGTTATTTACCTACCCAGGAGTGTTTTATTGACTTAACTTTAACACAGTTTGACTTAGACTCACATTGTTATGGGATCTCTGCAATGTCTCAATTCATAACTATTTCTTGTCCCACGACCTTCAATTATGTTTTGCGATATGTATTCTGAAGTCTTGCTATGGGTTGTTTTGCATGCTTCAGGTCCTACGCATTCATACTGAGATTTGTCTGTTTTGAATTAAAAACCTTTCAACATAGCCAAATAACATGAACCCAAAAGCGATGTGCACAACCAGAGAAAGCAATACTTCAGCATT
>JACXGM010041050.1:0-10155 GCA_016801145.1 Umbra pygmaea
TCCCAGACTAACCATGTACCACAGGAAACTCTCCCAGACTAACCATGTACCACAGGAAACTCTCCCAGACTAACTATGTACCACTGGAAAGTGACTGAAATCAAGTTGTTCTGAGCTGAAGTAAACTATTAAACGGGTCCAATGTTTTTCTCCTCTCTTTCTATTTTGAAGGGAGCAGCAGCCGTGGGCCGAGGAGAAACGACCAGGATATAGATTAATATCACAGCTCAACAGGTGACCTCTTTCTCATGTGTCTCTCTTACACAGGCCAACAACTCCGCCGGGCCAGGCTGCCCTGTCATCCCTGTAGCCTGCACAACATCCCTCTGTCTGGCTCCCCTCTGTCTCTTTCTCTCATCTCTTTTCTGCTCTATCGTTTGTATGCCCTCTCTTTCTTTCCTCAAGCACCCTCTTTTTTTAATCTTTTTTCTTTTAGATATCAGCTCATCTGTCTCTAGCAAGGCTTTGAGATGCAGTCAGAACAAGGCAGGATACCTCCTTCTCTCACAGACTCCAATTCTCTCTGTCAACTTTCCTCTCTCTTTTTTACTCAATATAACACTAATGAATTTATTTCTTTTGTGGTTGTCACTAACACAGCTGTGTGGATAAGGCGTTCCCCCCTTCACTTGCTGCTGCCACCGGAAGCACCGCAACCTAACACTGTGTCCTTTTGTTCACAGCTTAATTTAATCACTACTACACATTTCAATTTGCATTCATTGTTTACTTTTTCATTGGATGAAACGTCTTTCTGCTGATGTTAATGCCAACTGCTGCTTTTACATGTTCAATTAGTGTTTATGTCAATCTCCAAGGTTATTACATTGTCCTCCATATTTATTGGGACAGTTAAGTGAAAATGGACTAAAGGTAAAACAATCTACTAGTTTGGAGGAAGAATTTCAGAGGCTATTTCTGATCAGCACCAAAAACAGATGGCCAGACTAGCATTTGCTAAGTACCGAGATCAGCCACCACATATTTGAAACAGTTTTACAGACCGATGAGATGAAGTTGAACTTTTAACAATGTGATGGGAAACAAAAGTGTGGAAGAAAAAAAGTGCAGATGTTCCAAAGCATAATGTACCACCTGATCATGGTGGAGGTATTGTCATTGCGTGGGCATGCTTCGCTTAACCTGGAATGGGATCAATCATCTTTATTGAGGATGTAACAAAGGATGGCAGCAGCAGAACTAATTCAGAAGTGTACAGAAGCATTTTGGATACCAATGTACAAGAAAATGCCACCAGGCTCTGGGCAACGGGATAATTACCTAAAAAGAGTTCATTAAGGGAAACAATGAAAGGATTTTTTTAGACTGGCCACGTCAGTCCCTTCATTTAAAATCTTACATTTTTCTTGAGCTGAAGAGTGGACTAAAGTTAAAAACTCCCATCAAAATTTTAATGTCCCAATACTAATGCGTGCATGAAATGGTGGGATGGAATATGTTATTCTTAGTTGTTAAAACATATATGTTGAAACAAACAGGAATTAAATGTGACAGTCTGTACTGTTATACTTCATATTTGAATCATATTTCCATATGCCTTGAGTGTAGACCAAAAATTACAGTTTTGACTTAACTGTCCGAATTCTTATGAAGGGTACTGTATGCCAGTCTCCCAGGTTAATGAAGATGTGCTGTTGATTCAGTGGTAAATGTAATTCTCTATGGTTGGACAATGTTAACTAAATACAGTTCTCAGTGTAAATGAGTGCACCCCTGTGAAAATTAAGGTTTGTATCTATTTATCAGTGAACACCAAAATTTGCTGAAATTTCACAAAACCGAATTCTGTTAAATATTTGCTTGTATTACGAAGTTTGGTCACAAACATCATTCGGACAAGAAAATAATACATTTTATTCAAATCAAGTGTTGCAAAAATGAGTACACACCCTGCAACAAATCCTACCAAATCTAGTATGGAGTCCTAATATTCTTCACTTTTGTCAACATGGGCCCTGGCAAATGCTAAATGGCCTTTTTTGTCAATGTGCTTAGCAGTGGCTTCCTTCGTGGACGACACCCTTGCATGGCACTCCTGTGCAGCATACGTGGTATCGTGTTATGTGAAGCAGTCACCCCAGTTTGGCTTTCTACAGCTTTAGCTAATTGTGATGAACTTGCATGGCATTTTTCCTCAACTCTTTTTAGGACAAAATGCTCATCTGAAGGTGTTAGCTTCCATGGACGGCCTGGACGTCTCAGACTGCTTGCCACAAGTCCATCCTTTTTGAAATGTTTAACGTTTGCTACTGTATTCCAACTGATTAGTTTTGTGCTGAAATTAATTAATTTGTAACAATAAACCAGAGTTACGGGAATATTTTTTGTATAGGATTCTATTGTAAGGTATTGATTCAGAAAAGAGCCATGTTGGGGTGTACTAATTTATGCTGAGTACTGTACATTTTAATAATTATAATGTACAAAAATGATACACAAAATATTTTAAGATGTGAATTATTGAGCTATTTGTGCATCTTATGTTGTTTTGAGGGTGTTGAACAACTCAGTATTTTTGCAGGGAAATATACAATCAGTTGAATTTATGTAATTGACTTTTTTCTTTTTCTTACATATTTTTATTTGTCTTGAAAAGGCAACATTTAGTCGCACAAAAATACTTTACCCACAGTAGACAGCTTTTTAAGTCTAGTAGAACAAAAATAATTACAAACACATTTGTTTTGTATGTCGGTTTTTATTTTAGGTGCACACCAGTAAGAGGTTTCTTTAGAGGTTTCTGTAGCACACTTAAATCAATTATAAAATTGATTATCATTATGTAATCATGCCAGACTGCTTTCTAGTTAAAATTTCAATAAAGAATTTGGGAAATACTTTAATCACCACACAGTGGTTGACCAACAAGCACACACACAGACACCGGTAGTCCTGCATTCTCTTCAAAAAATATAGAAAGAAAATAGTAATTGCAAGCATTACAGACAGTGGTTTCTGTTGCAATAACACATGTATTTCTACATTATCGAATCAAAATGCAATTGGATCATTATTGCTACTGTTTCATCTGCCAAGCCTGGACTCATGCATTTTGAACTGAGCTCAGCGTCTTATCCAGCAGGCACAAAATCATGAAACAGAAAGTGAGTGGGTGTGTTTGTGTGCTGTAGAGAGGGTGTGTCTGACAAAGGAGTAATACAACTAGTATGCAAAGTAAATACAAATATGAAGTGCGATGAGGTGCGTGGGTTGGACGAGCTGCATACAGGGCCCATCGCTGAATAACACACTGTCTGCTCTTCCTCCTCCCCGCTCTACCCTGTCTGTCTCTACAGAACCAACTCAGACTCTGCCCTCCACACCAGTGTTATGAACCCTAACCCCCAGGGCCCCTTTGGCATGAACCAGCAGATGGGCCGAGGACCCCCGCAGCGAAACGGTGAGAATCATATACGTACCAACACACAATCTGTCACGTGCACAAACACCTACATACGTACCTTGCGCACGCTCACACGCTTAATGCCCACACACACCCCCCCTACATCTTCAGTCTTTCACTAATCACCACCCTGTAGGCCCAGGTTAATGTAGTGCACTCATGTAGGGGCGTAGTGGGCCTACTCAGACCGCCATCTCCAGAAGAAAGAGCTGGTGTGGGCCTGATCATGGTCAAGCGGAGGCTTCGGTACAAAACTGATCAATTTCAACCTTGGGAGCTTTATGATATAAGCATATACCAGTCCAAATTCAACCAAATTCAACCTAGTGTCCAAACACATCATATAGCAGGGAACGTTGAGATGGTGTGCAGCTTAATGGGTGTACCTCTTGAGATTGAATGGCAAGAAAGAGATACGCAATCATTGAATTGACTGAATGAATTAGATCAAGGAATCGGTTCACTTTATATTTTAAAATGAATATTTACATAATACAAATGTATACAGTATGTTCACGTTACAAGGCATTACTCAACAACAGAGATCTGGATAGCCTGAAATCAAGACATGGACGGACAGGATACAGGAGAACTGAAGAGAACAAAGACATGTATATAACCTACCATCTGAACCGTTTATATTCAATCTAATATTCACCAACCATAGAAAGACTGTAGAGAACCTCTTCTTGATGTGACTATTTGGGCTCGAGGACAGTATTCCACGAGACAAGGAGAGTTTTTTAAAAGAGACTATTAGTGTTACTGGTCTCTAGAGCTAGTTTGTTAATGAGTAAAGAATCTGGCCATTTTGAAGACAGAGGAAACCTGTTAATCTGGGATGACTTTCTGACCGTCTCCAGAGATGATCTGGTAAAAGGATGCAGAGATACTCATATTGTGATATTTCACACATTCTCAGAAGACACTGAGTTATTTCCCCCCAAACCTTGTCTCATGAAAATGGAGGAGGGAGGAGTTTTTGTCTAGCTGGGACTCTCCTGGGCCTCACTTTCTTCTTCTCTCCATTCATCATTTCTGTCTCTCTGTTTTCTTTAGTTTATTCCAAATTGCTTCTCATTCTCATCTGTTTGTCTATCATTTCTCTCCTCCCTCTAATATTCTCTTTCTCCATCTTTCCCTTCCCCCAGCTCCGTCCATTCCTTTCCTGTCATTTATTTGTCTTTCTTTTAGCCACGCCCCAATATTTCCATTATTTCTCCTGTTGTCTGTCTCCATCACCCAACTTTCCAGTCCTCCATCTGCATTGTCTGTTTTTTTCTTTTCAATCCATCCCCCTTCATAACTTCCCCCCCTCCCCGGAAGTTTTTAAAGGTTGTATCTCCTCAGTCTGTAATCCGCTCCAAGGCCTCCAGATTCTCCAGGTCCGAGGAGAGTCCCAGGCCCTCAGGGAGTGTAGTAGAGTGTGGTGTGGTAATATACACCAGCGGTGGATTTCATCATGTTTGCGGTTGTTAATGTTGTCAAGTGACAGAAGAGAACGTCTTGGAAGGCGTGGCTGACGGGGACTAGGATTGTCTCCTATGGTCCCACAGTGGATACTAGTCTCTTTGTTTGGCTAACAAGTTTAAACAGGATATTGGCTAACGATCCGGGACAAGCATGAGTTTCAACACTACCAAGTCAGTGAGACACAGACTGAGTTTGAAAGAGAGGGGTAGAGGGAGAGATTGTACACGGTTATGTTTGCAGTGCATCCAGAAAGTTTTCACAGCGCTTCACTTTTTCCACATTTTGTTGTGTTACACCTTTATTCGGAAATTGATTAAATTCATTATTACCCTCAAATTATACGAACAATACCCCATAGTGAATGTGTGAAAGAAGTGTGTTTTAAAATCTTAGCAAATTTACTAAAAATCAAATATGAAAAAAGCACATGTACATAAGTATTCACAGCCTTTGCCTTGACACTCAAAATTGAGCTCAGGTGCATCCTGTTTCCACTGACCATCCATAAGATGTTTCCAAAACCAGATTGGAGTCCATTTGTGGTAAATTCAGGTGATTAGACATGATTTGGAAAGGTACACACTTGTTTATATAAGGTTAACAGTGCAGGTCAGAGCACAAACCAAACAATGAAGTCCAAGGAATTGTCTGTAGACCTCAGAGAAGGGGAAGGGTACAGAAAAATGTCTGCAGCATTGAAGGTCCCAATGAGACCTCCATCATCCTTAAATGGAAGAAGTTTGGAACCACCAGGACTTTTCCTAGAGCTGGCCGCCCGGTCAAACTGAGTGATCAGGGGAGAAGGGTCTAAAGGCGAGGTTAGGCGTATATAGGCATATTCCATAGCCTATGCCGTCATGAGCATTTCTACTTCTCCGTTGTTGTCTGCGTTGCGGTGCAATGCAATGCAATCAAGCCGACCAATCACAGATCTTGCGGCTCTGTTTCCTTGACTTATAGTTACAGGTACGGTGCAGGGTACGGCGTAGGCTACACCGTGACCTCGACACAGAAGTATAAATTGGCCTTTAGTCAGGGAGGTAACCAAGAACCCAGTGGTCACTCTGACAGAGCTCCAGCATTTCTCTGTGCAGAGAAGAGAAACTTCCAGAAGAACAACCATCTATGCAGCACTCCACCAATCAGGCCTGAATAGAAGAGTGGCCCGGAGTTATCCAAAAGGCACCTGAAGGACCCCCAGACCATGTGAAACAAAATTATCTTGTCTGATGAAACAAAGATTGAACTCTATTGCCTGAATGGCAAGCATCATGTCTGGAGGAAACCAGGCACCCCTCATCACCTGGCCAATACCATCCCTATCTATGAGGGATAGATGTATGCAGCAATGTACAGAGACATCCTTGCTGAAAACCTGCTTCTTTCGATTGTCATTATGTATTGTTTGTAGGATTTTGAGGGAAATAATGAATTTCATCAATTTCGGAATAAGGGTGTATCATAACAAAATGTGGAAAAAGTGAAGCACTGTGAATCATTGCAGTGAAATGCATGAATATGATTTTATCTAATGTTTAGATCCATTTTTATCTTTTACGCGAGCATGGTAGGTCAGTAGCAATTGTTAGCTAACAAGTACAATTTTGTCAATCCTAACTAATCATAGCTGAAAGGAAACGTTACCCCACGTACACCAATTTTAAAGTACAATGATATTATCATAATGTCCTTCATATTGTGAATAACTAGGTACAGTAGGTAATGGTGAAACACTGTCTGTTATTTCTACAATGTAAAATTGATGAACAGTGTTCAAAACCACTTGGAATTGAGAGTAATTTGAACTTTGCCTTTTTGAAACAATTAGTTTTAGGGTTGTTTTTAGTTTTTTTCACTAACAAAATATCCATTGTTTGGATAAAATGCAATGGTGATCCAGTGTACCTGTGGTGATTCAGAATATATTGTCAGTAGTTCTAGTCATGACAATTGCAGTGTTTCACAACAATGGCTACTCACCGTGACCCATGAAGAAAACAATGGCTACTGGATGTGACACATGAAGAAGTATTGGCAGCAATGGCTACTGAACATGACCCATGAAGAAAATGTGAGGAGGACGAAGCTAGAGGTGAAATCAAAGTAGCAGGAGATGACTGAGGATGGTGGACTTAACAGCAGAAAGGAGGCTAGAAAGTTACCCAAAAACCGAGAGAAGATACAGTGGATTTGAGGGTAAGCGAAAGTGGCAATAGGATCTTAGAAGAGGGAGAGAGTGAACGAGGGGAAAAAGGGAAGTAAACAGTGAGAGGGGGCATCTGGTGGCCAGCCAGCAGAGTGGGGAGAAAAGAAGGAGAAAGACTCTCTGTTCTCACTGAAGTCTTTATGGTGAAGGAAAAACAATGGTCTTCTCTTTATTCTGGTCAGGCCTGCGGTTACTCCAAGCCCACCCTCCCCCACCCCCGCTCTCTCTCCCGCCAGCCCCCCCCTCCACCCTCACAAAATCTTTTCTTTCGACCCTATCTTTGTCCCAGAACTGAGACCATAACAGATTAAAATATTCCATTCAGACCTTTGGCCTTGTCAGACATTAACCAACACATGACCATCATTTAATATAATTACTATACAGTAAGGTACTTCGCATGTAATATTTCTATCACGGCCACTTCATTAGGTACACCTGTTCATCTGCTCGGTAACGCAAATATCTTATCAGCCAATCGCGTGGCTGCACGTCAATGCATTAAGGCATGTAGACATCGTCAAGGCGATCTGCTGAAGTTCAAACCAAGCATCAGAATGGGGAAGAAAGGTGATTTTAAGTGAATTTGAACGTGGCATGGTTGTTGGCGCCAGATGTTTTTAAGTATTTCAGAAAGTGCTGATCTACTGGGATTTTCCCACACAACCATCTCTAGGGTTTACAGTGAATGATCAGAAAAAGAGTGAATATCCAGTGAGCTGCAGTTCTCTGGGTGAAAATCCCTTGTATTATGGCAGATGTCAGACAAGAATGGCCAGACTGGTTTGAACTGATAGAAAGGCAACAGTAACTCAAATTAGCACGTGTTACAACCAAGGAATGCAGAAGAGCATCTCTGAATGCACAACATGTTGATGCCTCAAGCAGGTGGGCTACAGCAGCAGTAGAAGACCACGATTGGTGCCGCTCATGTCAGCTAACAACCGGAAACTGAGGCTACAATTTGCACCAGCCCACCGAAATTGGACAATAGAATATTGGATTAACATTGCCTGGTCTGATGACTCAATTTCTGCTGCGACATTCAGATGGTAGGGTCAGTGTTTGACGTAAACAACATAAAGCATGGATCCATTCTGCCTTGTATCAACAGTTCAGGCTGGTGGTTGAGGTGAAATGGTGTTGTGGGATATTTTCCTGGTACAATTTGTCCTCCCTTGGTACCAATGGATCATTGTTTAAATGCCACAGCCTACCTGAAAATTGTTGCTGACCATGTCCATCTCTTTATGACCACAGTGTACCCATCTTCTAATGGCTACTTCCAGCAGGATAATGCATGTCAGAAGGCACACATCCTCTCAAACTGGGTTTTTGAAAATGATAATGAGTTCACTGTACCCAAATGCCGTTCACAGTCACCAGGTCTCAACTCAATCAAGCACCTTAGGGAGGTGACTGTGCAGCCAACATGTCTGCAGTAATTGCTTGATGCGATAATGCCAATATGGACCACAAGCTCTAAGGAACGTTTCCGGCACCTTCTAAATGTATGCCACAAAGATATTTAAGGCAGTTCCAAAAAGAAAAGTTAACCTAACCCTGTAATAGTGTAGGATGGTCCACCCATTAAAGTGGCTGGTGAGTGTATATATTGTCCCTTAATGGTAGTCATGACAATGATAACAAGTTCTTTACAGGGTTAATTTGACTCTAATTATAGTAATTAATAGATAATTTGATTAATATTCCTGAGATGAAGGGAAATGTACGGGGCTAATTTGACTCGTATTTCTATGATGAAGGGAAATGTACGGGGCTACTTTGACTCGTATTCCTATGATGAAGGGAAAAGTACGGGGCTAATTTGACTCGTATTCCTATGATGAAGGGAAATGTACGGGGCTAATTTGACTCGTATTCCTATGATGAAGGGAAATGTACGGGGCTAATTTGACTCGTATTCCTATGATGAAGGGAAATGTACGGGGCTAATTTGACTCGTATTCCTATGATGAAGGGAAATGTACGGGGCTAATTTGACTCGTATTCCTATGATGAAGGGAAATGTACTGGGCAACTTTGACTTGTATTCCTATGATGAAGGGAAATGTACGGGGCTAATTTGACTCGTATTCCTATGATGAAGGGAAATGTACAGGGCTAATTTGACTCTTATTCCTATGCCAGGCACATCCTTTGTGGTTAATAGATGGATAATGTAATGAAGTGATGATGTCCACATGGTTCTTTGTTCAGTACAGTGAGAAGAGTAGACTGAATGTTTGTGGTCTAATTTTTCTCTGCTGTCTTTTTTCCGTGCACTTTTTTTCTTGCTCCGTCTCCTCAATTGTTGTCGTCCTTCGGGGGCCGGAGTGCAGCCAGTGTGAACGAGGCGGAGGTGGAGACTTCTGGAGATGGTGAGTTGGCCCTGATCCTCTTTTCCAACACAGAGTAGTAATAAAGCCTCCTGCTGCCCTCTAGCTGTCTGACTCATAATGTGGGCTACATGTGTGAGGGCGTTTCCCACTGGATGTTTGGCCTCCTCAGCTTTTACATGTGTGCAGAGGTGCACCTTTGGTTGATCTTTAACTTAAAGGACACACACACACACACCATTCCCTGGCCACCTGCCTGTGGATTGTGCCAGGCATCGGCAATACAGATGTTTGTGATATCTGCAAAATCTTGCTAAGAGCAGAACAGTTGTCTTTTTTGTCAGAGTTTATGCGGTGTTGTGAAGTGATTGAGCAAAGTTATGGCCAAAACAATGAATCGGAAAGCGATATTAGATTTGTTTAGAATTAAACTTTGTTGTCATTACACAGAGTACAAAACCATGTCATTTGGCATCTAACAGAAAAGGAAAACCATTTCAGAGGGCGCGTGAAGAGTCAATGAGGTCACTATGGGAACAGTCAATGAGGTCACTATGGGAACAGTCAATGAGGTCACTATGGGAACAGTCAATGAGGTCACTATGGGAACAGTCAATGAGGTCACTATGGGAACAGTCAATGAGGTCACTATGGGAACAGTCAATGAGGTCACTATGGGAACAGTCAATGAGGTCACTATGGGAACAGTCAAT
>JACXGM010041051.1:0-10155 GCA_016801145.1 Umbra pygmaea
GAGGCCCAGTATCGTCATACACCATGAGGCCCAGTATCGTCATACACCATGAGGCCCAGTATCGTCATACACTATGAGGCCCAGTATCGTCATACACTATGAGGCCCAGTATCGTCATACACTATGAGGCCCAGTGTGTGTGACTCACATCCTGGTAGAGGAACATATCGAGGCGGTCGGCCAAGCCGTGCCAGGCCATCTGGAAGAGAGGCTGACAGAGCGTCTGCTGTAACTGGAGCAGGTGATCGCGGACACAGAGCATCAGAGGACAGGCGGAGCTGGACAGAGACATAGTGGCCTGGTCGCACTGGGACGGCAGGGACAGCCACCTGGGGAGACACTGCTGCTCTTAGACAAAAGCCACTTGTAGTTATTGCATTTACACTAGCCAGGTTAGGTTATATTAAACTTAGTTGTCATTGCACAGAGTACAAAACCAAGGCAACAAAATGTAATTTTGTATCTAACCCAGACATTGCAAAAAGTAGTATACGTGCAAATATTAGTGTATATGATGATGTGGAAGAAATACAGGATGACTGTGTAGAAAAGTAATATTATGACTAAATATACAGTATGTAGAGTTTGTAGAAAATATGAACAGTATATGTACAGTAGTAATGTAAATAAATATAAAGTGAATTGAGCATCTAGATAAGTAGAGTGGGTAGTGAGTGAAACATCAGGTTTGTGGCTGGGGTGCTGCCGCGTGGCCTCCACAACACCGCTTGTGCTGGAGGTTTTCACCAACCTGTAGGAGACCTTCCAGCCTGAGACAGAGGAGTTACCACACCACTGTGAAGCAGTTGGTCAGGATGCTCTTAGTGGTACAGCGCTAGAAGTTGACCAGGATCTGATGAGACAGCTGTGCTTTCTTCAGCCTCCGGAAGGTCAGTCTCTGCCGTGCCTTCTCGACCACGGTGAAAGTGTTGAGGATCCAAGAGAGGTCCTTGGCGATGTGGACTACCAGGTATTTGAATCTGGTGACATGCTCTACCTCAGGCCCATTTATTTAAATGGAGGTGTGTGTGCAGCGGTTGGACTTCCTGTAATCCACAATGAACTCTTTGGACTTCTTGGTTTTAGGTTGACTTGAGGCACCACGCCACCAGGTACTGGTGGTTCATCGGTTGTTGTTGATCTGGCATACCGCTGTGGTGTTGTCCGCAAACTTGATGATGTTGTTAGTTGCATGTGCAGGTACACAGGTGTGGGTTAAGAGGGAGTAGAGGAGAGGGCTTGGCATACAGCCTTGTGGAACACCAGTGTTCAGAGTCAGGGTAATTGTTTTTTAAAATTTGACCATCATATTTTGAGTATATGTATATATATTATCATTATTTTCTCCCCTCCGATCTGGACTTCATTGGTTCATCCAACTACATGTCGTAGAGCCGGCCGACTCTCTTTGCACGGCTCATCCAATACGGATGCCTTTATTGAGATCATGTATTGGCTGACTATGTTGACCAACTATACTCATGCCCGATTTGCACACAAGGAGTCGCTGGAAAACAACGTGGCAGGATAGATAATCTGACTTTTCTATCACAAATCCCAGGCAGCAATGTGCAAATTTGGCAAGGCCCGGACAAATTTGCAGAAGCCATAGTCAGGATCAAACCACTGACTATCAGGATGTCATTAGTCCTGCAAGGCAGTGAACCCCACAATTGGGAGCAGTTAGGGTTACCTGTCTTCCTCACAGACAGAACCACAGAGGCTTCACATTTGGGGGGATTTAAACCAGGATCCTAATATACCCCAATCAGATGCCTTAAACACCTAGCCAACTTGCCGCCACACTGGGGTCTGTTGGTGAGGAATTCCAGGGTCCAGTAGCAGAGGGAGCTGCTGATTTCCAGGTCACTGAGTTTGACAACCAGCTTGGCAGGGTGATGAGGTTGAATGCTGAACTGAAGTCATCCTCACATCCAGGTAGGTCAGGGTAGAATGTAAAGCTGTGGAGCTGTCATCCTCACTTGACCTGTTCTGATGGTAAACATCCTGGTGTGGATCCAGTGTGTGAGAGAGACAGACTTTGAGATGAACAAGAACCAGCCTCTCGAAAGGAGAGTCAAAACAATGAGAGGTGATCAGACTGTCCCAAATGGGGGAGGGGAGAGGCTTTGTAAGCATTAGCTTGTTTTTATAGACATGGTCCAGTGTTTTGTGTCCTCTGGTGGGCAGGAGATGTTTTAGTGGAATTTAGGAAGTACAGTTTTCAGATTGGAGTGGTTAATGTCCCCTGCTAAAATAAACGCTCCATCCGGGTGTGCAGGTTGTTGTTTTGTAATAGTAAACTGCTAGCTTAGCATTAGCATCCGGAGGAATAACAATAAATGTAAACTTTCTAAACAGACAGGAAGGCGTACACTTGATCATTAAATATTCCAGATTGACAGAGCACATTATGGCTCTCCATAATGACGGTGTCAGTGCAACAATTTGTGTTAACATAGATACACAGACCACTGCCTTTGGTCTTTCTGGAATCTTCTGCGGTTCCGTCAGCTCTAAAGATGTAGTACCCCACCAGCTCAATAGCGTTATTGGGAATCCCGGTATTAAACCATGTTTTGGTAAGAACAACAACGTTGCAGGTCATAATGCTTTTCTGTGAGGTGATCCATCATCTTAGTTCATCCATTTTGTTCACCAAGGACTGTACATTAGCGAGGAAAATGCTAGGTTATGGTAGCCGGTGAAGGGTTAGCTTTTGCCTACTTCTGTACATGTGCTTTTTTGTTTTTATTTTTAAGAAATTTGCCAAGATTTAAAACACACTTCTTTCACTTTTTATTATGGGGTATTGTTTGTAGAATTTGAGGGAAATAATTAATTTAATCCATTTCGGAATAAGGGTGTAACATAACAAAAAAGTGAAGGGCTGTGAATTCTTCCCGGATCCACTCCATACTTGTCCTCAAAAAAGAAAAAGTGAGTGCTAGTTGAATATTTGTGATTATTATTTGTATGTTTTGTACAGTGCTGATTGAACAAGTCATCTGTGTTTTCATCGGCAGTTGTCCTGCAGCACTACCGTCAGGATACACTAGCCAAGTGTAAGTCCGTCAGAATAACTGTTAATCGACCTAAAGGAAAAATGTCAATTTAAACAGAAATAGAACCTCAACCAAATGTTACTACGTCGTATGAACCACACCTGTCCTTGCAGTAGGGCTGGGCTTTCTCCCGTACGTCCCTCATGAGGGCCTCCAGTAAGCGGCCCAGCATGTCAGCTCTCAGCCTCTCCAACAAGCCCAAAATCCCCTCAAACAGGGATCCATCTAGAGAGGCCAACCTGCCAATCTCTGTGATCCCTAGGGGCCCCAACAGCTCATCGTCCCCTAGGGCCACGGCGGACTGCTGCAGCTGCAAGAAGAACTGAGGAGGACAGGTGAGAAGCGAGAGGAGACGACTGTTACTAAAAAGAAGCAAACAGAGACCGGGACTGTGATGGATGAGCGAATCTGGTCACTGACCACATTGTCTCCCCAGTCTGCTAGCACTGTGCTGATGTAGTTGACGGCGTTCAGGATGGCACAGTATTTGGCGCCGAGCGGGTTGCGAGACTCCTCCTTCATCACCTGGGTGAGGCGAATACGGAAGTCGTCCACCAGCTCCCTCTGCAGGGACAGGAATCTGAGCTGGGCCCGCGGGCAGGGAAGGGCACGGTACCGCTCTGGCAGAGACAAATAGAGGGGTCCAAGGAAGGACGGATAGTGAGAAATTGGGAAGGGAGGTTAGAAAAGGAAACGTAGATGAGATTGATGTCAGACACTGAAAGAAAGAAGAATTGACACTTTGACATCACTATACATATATTATATATATATTTCTTAGTTGTGTACTTACATTATCCTAAATGTTTCCACTAAATTTCAAATCCAGAGAAATTTGTAATATAATTCGAAGACACGGGACGTTTCATTTTGTCGCCCGTAAATGGCGTCATATAACCTGTGACTGCTCTAGTTGTTCTAACTTCCAGGGAGCCGCCAAACATAACGTGAATAAAGTTATATATTTTTTAACAATATATTACTTTGTCAGTGAACATTTTTTCTGCCGGAGACGCTAGATTGGAAGGTTTTCATTGACGACGATAACAAAACCCATGATCCCACGCAACCTCCCGACGTCATTCAAGTACATCTTTTGCTACTGTTTTGATTGAGAGCCCCCTGGCGGCCAAAAATTACATATTGCACGTTTAATATCACATGGGTACCGAGTCGACTGTTCTCTGAGATATGTTTTCACGCTAATGGAATGTGCCCAGTTTAGTGCTACGTGAGCTGAACTGTGACTTGGAATCTCTCATAGCAAGAGGTTATATAGGTCATTCATGCAGATCAATGACCCAGACTTACAGCTGGAAATGCTGGAACTAAAATCAAACACAATTTGTTCACATTTCAGCTCACGTAGCATGGCATTCGTGGTTCAACGGGTCGAGTCGGTTTTCCCAAGATGTCTCCTGCCTGTATACGCGAACGGTACTGTCTTTTAAACTATCTTTTTAATAAACTGTCTGTACACTTACAAAGTTCTCAGTGCTTCAGTTTGCATGTAGGGACCCTCATTATGCTACCGTGGAAGTGTGGTGCTATTCTGAGCCTAGTGGTATAAAACAGTTATTTCATTCATACCCTCAAGTAGCATTATAAGGTAATTATCAGTTTATACTAAAACTGGGTGAATTCGATTAGCATGAAAACATATCCCAGAGAACGGTCGACTCTGTAACCAAGTGTTATTAACCCCTAGGTTAAGTTTGTGCCGTAATTGCTCTTTAACACTCCTGTTTCTAATAATTAGCTGGTTGGTAAGCTAAATGAGCATACACTTTGCGTAGTTGTATTGAAACCCTACAGGGTGGAAGAACTCTAGGACCAGGGATGAATACCCCCTGCGTTAAGATGATTAACCCTACCAGTGATGACCAGTAGCAGAGTCATGAAGGTCTCTGCGCAATCCGGAGCCTTGAGTTCATCCATGTCACTGATGTCGCGGTACTGGGATCGCCACGCCCCCTCGGCCGACAGCATGGCATCCACCTTCTCTATGGCCACTAAATGGAAACACACCCACCCAGTTCAAATAAGCACACATCATACAGGAGGAGCACAACAGATAAAGTGTTCAAACATAGCCAATAGGACCAAAGCCTTGTGATGTGGAAGGATAATGGGCTCATTGCAAATAGTGAGAACCATACACTGATACCTATCCATTCGAGACCAATAAGACCAAAGAACAACTCGGTTTACTTCACAGTCACACTTAAAGTCACGCACAGAGTAACAGTCATGCGCTTACTTTTCCGCTCCACCGTGAGCCACTTCTGTAGCACAGCATCTTGCAGCAGGACGTGTAGGGCTCCAGGCAGGCTGCTGGGGTAGGAGTGGGTGCTGCGTAGCTCCCTTTCGAACTGCAAGATCTCGTCCACTAAGTGGCAAAAGACAGTGTCGTCATAGAGCAGACGGGACGCGTCCAATGCCAACTTCTCCTGAGCTAGGGAGAGCAGACCACGACACAGCTCCACCTGGTGGCGGGAATGTGGGACTACATGAGACTACCCTAGACACAAGCAAACAAGGCTCTTCTGGACAGCGCTCATTCCACTGCTCCAGTATGAGCTATTTTGTTAGATAAAACCATATCATGTTTTTTCACAACATTTCTACATTTTAGTCATTTAGCAGATACGGTAAGCTGCTCTGGATAAGAGTAAGTACAGTGACATCCCACTGGAGCACCTTAGGGTGAAGTGACTTGCTCAAGGGCACCACAAAATTTTGTTCACTTGGGAATTGAACTGACACCTTCAAATTACTAGATTGACCCCCCCACCCCCCAATGTAAGCATTAAAACAAGAAAGCTTGGTATAAGGCCAATATGTGTACTCTGCTGAGTACTAAATAAATCCCAAATTAACAGGTAATGGGAGTTTATTACTATCTATTCACCATAAATAATAATTGTTTTACTCTTTGTACTAATTTCATAGATCACTGATTATTTATAAACTCTACTGGTCATTTGTCTCAATTAGGGACTTCCCAAAAATTATGAACTCAGCTGCACCCAGAAAAGTACTTTTACTTGTATTTCTGCCACCCCTGTGTACAACACAGTGTGGTGTGCCCAGATATTTTTCAGTTAGTAAAGTCAGGATCCTTGATCCTACAACCTTAGCCTGGACGTTGGCTCCGTTTCTTTCCAGTATAGGCTGAATCTTCTCCTCCATGAACTTGGAGCTGTTTCCCATCCACATGAGGACCTGGGTCAGGAACCACTCGGGCTACAGACGGAGGATCAACAGTGTGAGAGTTTCACCAACACAGTGTGCGAGTCTCTGTGAGTGTCTGTGCCCTTACCTTGTTAAGAGAGTTGGTCTGACGGTTTCCAGTAAAGTGGTATCGAAACCTCTTACTCAGAGGAAGAAGCATTATCTGGATGGGAAGAGACAGGGGCGTTGTCCCGGGCGACGCAGTACATGATGCTGATAATGGCTTCTCGGAAATCAGATCATCCCTGAGGCATACGGTTAAGAACCTACTGGAGGTAATCTCATGTTAATGCTTTTAAATTGTAGTCTGCAATCTTTGCCACTGGCTGTAAAAGTGGCAGCCCCATGTCATCGAACTTACCCAATATGAACTGGAAACTACATGACTAACCAGGCATGTAAGTCTACTTCTATTACGCATCCAGACAAAAATCGTTTTTTCAAACGTCACAGACTGCATTTGTAAAGTAATCAGATTTCAACAGTCTAGTGTCCTAAACCACAATTATGCTCCTGCAGTGCCACAAGTAGTGCAGGGTTTTGTTCCAACCAGGCAATGACATACTGCACATAAAATAGTGTAGAAATGTCTAAACATATATTTTTTTTTCCCCCAATTTTTGCAATTCCCACTGACCCTGCTTTTTTGGCAGCTCTGCAATTCCTTGGACAGCCGAAACAATTACGTTCACCAACTATACTTCCGTTAATTTACAGGCACCCAATCTGCACACAACGAGTCGCTAGAGAGTGCCGTGGTAAGGTAAGATAATCTGATTTATCGAACCCAAATCCCGGGCAGCGTGATGCCAACTTAAACATCCTCATGCTGTATGCCTGGGCAAAATGGGAGAAGCCATAGTTAGGCCCCAGAAGTGTCAAATTTAATGTGTCCATTTAAATAGCATCTCAGTGAGTATAACATCGATGCTACTGCTGGTGTGTGTCTGTCAAAGATGATTCTGTGGGAGGGTGAAGGATACGAGGTCTGCAGGGACAGAAGCTGTGATACCAGCAGTTCTAGCTGGCTCTGGAGCTCCTGGGCATTGGCCGGTGGAGAGAGAGACATGGTTGGAGGGGAGAGAAACGGCCAGTGGAGCTGAGTCAGCAAATCTTCAAAATCCCTGAGACCGGAGGAGAACCAAGAGTTTAGTTACATTCAGGTATGATGACGTACCTCTGGATTACAGTAATCTGTTATCAACAACCACTACTCTATAGGAGGTATCTCTGGATTACAGTAATATCTGTTATCAACAACACTGTCCTATAGCCCAAAGCTCTGCACTTAAGATATATTTGTTGATGACTGTGTGGTACAAAGGAAGCAAATTGTTGGACTGTAAATATATCCTTCATATCAATGATACATTTTGCAGGGACCACTTGTCTTTAGTATACCTGGTTTTCCTACTGGACATTTTCTGTACACTGTGGGTGTTGCTAAAAGATCTGGAATGGCATTTGTGTGTCAACCAATAAGATGTATGCCACAAAATTCTGCCACGTACAGAATAGATTTTTTGGTTTATGTCTTTGTTGCTTTCACTGCTTATTAATATGTCCTTATTATTAAGGAACACTGTCAAATGTGGTTAAATAACAGCAAGCAAGTCGTTTCTATTGTGGTGTTCAAGATTAATATCTATCTGAATAACACATTTTACACATCTTTAACATTGCATTTTGATACAGTTCAGAGACTCTAAATCATGAACTGTTTAAGTGAAGCCACAAATTATTAAGAAACATTGAAGTAGGTGACCCCATTCAGGTGAACACACTTCTGTCTGACCTGCATTACATACCCAGCCAGTCTGTCCTTCAGGATCTTGTGCCAGAAGCGTAGTGTTTCTCTGAGGAAGGCCTGGAGGTGGGAACAACCAGACCGCTGCAGGCCCACATCTAGCTTGGCCATGCTGTCCACAGCCACTACTGCTTCCCACACACTGTTGGTCATCAGACACTGCTGGATTGTGTCACTAGTGGAGGAGACACATTGACCGTTAATGCCAACTGATGCCAACTGATGAAAGGCAAAAACACAAACAAAGATTTGCAATAAGGCAAATCAATTGAAGATCAGCAATGATTTTCTAAGTAGTGGACAGAGAGAGATGTTTGAGTAAACATTTCGTTTTTGGTAATGCGTTTTGTCTTAAATGCGGTTCCAAATCCAGCCCAGTACAGCAGTTGTTTTAAGTTGCTTCTAATCACGTTTGGTTTTTGAGTTTAGCCAGATAATCAGTTTCACCTCTAGAAAAAGAAAACCGGAGAAAATCTCCTACTACTACTACTCACCTGAGTTCATCAATCCGTGCCACACATTGTAAATATTTCATGTGTCTCTCTGTGGTGTCCAGTTGACCCAGGATCTGTCCGAGACTGTCTGCCCAGGGCTGTGCACCCTGCAGGTGCTGTATCAGTGTGTTGGACAGGGCCATCTCCCGCTGGAGCAAACTTTTCAAGGACACACGGGACTCCTCTGCGGCAGAAAGAGCTGCAGACACACGCAGCGTCACTGAACTTGACACCGTCAGAACCTGAGAAGATGGGGTGTTAAACAACCGTAAGAAGAGGTACACCTAGAATATTTTGTTATTGAGATTGTTACTCTACATTGCTAGACCGATTTTAATTAACTGTTGGCAATATTACATGCTGCTTTCTTGACGAAACTGATATCCCTTTTACAGATTGTACAACAGTGCAACATAAAATAAACAGAAACCTGCTCCTCCAGTAACTTATTTTCCGCTGTCAGTTTCTCCAGAACCCCCTTGACTTTCTTCAACGACATCAGGTCACCGCCAATTTCATTCTCGATTAGGTCAATAACGTATTCGGGGACTGGTCCATCCGCCGATCCTGTTTTGGAGTCTTGATCGTTAGTCAACATTGTGTTTTGAAGACCAGATTCTTCATTCTGGCCGTTTTGCTGATCTGCATTGGGCGCCGCCATCTTTCCTCCTATTACACGTCACCACCACGCGTTCTTGTTTTCACTGCTACGTTCATGGAGTTCGGGAACTACCCAGACGTCACTCCGGGAACACGAAAAATAAGTTTGATAAATTCATAATCATGTGAGAGCTAAGAATGATGACCTGTTGGTAGTAAATGTCAGCTGGATGCATTTACATGATTTAAGTCACGCAAGTTATCTGGATGGTTAACACATTGTTCTTTAGTTTTCCAAAACACATGGATTGCTTTTATAAGTATAATTGATTCATTTAATTGCCAAAAACGTTTTCATTTTATCACTGAGGATTGGAGAACTCAACGACGGAGGCAGCGGCGGGGGAAACCAGGCAGGCAGAGTGATCACAGGCACCGGAACAGAACCGGAACAGGAACCTGGATAGTCACAGAAACACAGACAGACCTAGACAGAGAGCCAGCGGTCGGGGCAGACATGGGGACCGGGGCTGGCAAGGGCAAGGGGACTGGGGCCAACACTGGCATAGGCATAGGAATGGGAGCAGGAAAATGCATGGGCATTTGGGCTGGCTCAGGGAGCATGGTAGGCTCGGGGACAAGGGCAGCCTATGGCACGGGGACAGGGGCAGACACTGGCATGGGGACAGGGGCGGACACTGGCACGGGGACAGGGGCGGACACTGGTATGGGGACTGGGGCAGGCACGGGAACCGGGGCAGGCTCAGAGACCTGGGAAGGCTCAGAGACCTGGCAAGGCTCAGTGAACAGGACAAGCACTGGCACAGGGACAGGGGAAGACAAAGGATTAGGGACAGGTGCAGACAATTGCACTGGGAGCAGGGCAGGCCCAGGGAGACAAGGCTCAGGCTCGGGGACAAGGCAAGGCTCAGGCTCGGGGACAAGGCAAGGCTCA
>JACXGM010041052.1:0-10208 GCA_016801145.1 Umbra pygmaea
ATGAGCCGTTGA
The DNA here is from genome assembly GCA_016801145.1 of Umbra pygmaea. Classification (NCBI taxonomy): domain Eukaryota; kingdom Metazoa; phylum Chordata; class Actinopteri; order Esociformes; family Umbridae; genus Umbra; species Umbra pygmaea. Next base: position 13 of record JACXGM010041052.1, read on the forward strand.
TGAGATATAAACTTTTTGTAGTTATAGCGCCCCCTAGTAGCCAATTTTCATAAAATTTGTTGGGGAGCCTCAGATGGTCATGTCAAACAAGAATCTAAAGTTTTACGATGATAGCTTTTTTTTTGGCCAAGATATGGCAAAGTTTATACTTAAGTAGCTAGCTACACAAATTTATTTTTGCGCAATTGACGCAATTTTCATCCGATAAAAATTATTTTGATAACTTTCTGTCACGTCAGTCTGGTGATCATACATACCAAATTTCGTGCAGATCGGACACACGGTCTAGGAGGAGTTAGAAAACGTAGGTTTACGATAAATTGCAATTTTTCATGCATAAAAGTACTGGCGGAAATGGGCGTGGCCTATGTCAGATGATTCAGCTGAACTCAGGGAACGCGTGGATATGTGTAGCTTCTATGTGCAATGTACAGTTTAGGAGTTATAAGGGCAAACACGTTTTTTTTGCTATAGCGCCACCTAGTGGTGGAAGTGGCTGAATTTTTCTGTCTGAGGTCCCAGCGGTGATCTGGACCAGTACTGAAAATGGCACCCCACGATCATGTATGGTTTAGGCTGTAGTAACGGTTTTACCGGAAGAATAATAAGAAACCTTTGAAAAACAATAGGGTTCCATAGCTCCGCTGGAGCTGTGAACCGCGTTGCTTTGCAACGACGGTTCCCAGCCCCTTCGGGCTTGGACCCCTAATAAGAATAAGAAGAAACCTTAGAAAAACAATAGGGTTCCACAGCTCCGCTGGAGCTGTGAACCGCGTTGCTTCGCAACGACGGTTCCCAGCCCCTTCGGGCTTGGACCCCTAATTACAAGATCAAAGGGTTCCCCCCTGGGATTACAAACATGGCCACTGATTAATTAACATGACACAACACTTTAATAGAGAGTCAAACTACTCTCTTGTGATCATAAGTGGTCTAGCACCACAGTAAACACCACACCACATACAGCCCTAAACGACACACCATCATGCTAATCATAGTAATATCGAGCTAGCATCATGTAATCATGCTAATATCCTACTAAAAACATGCTAGCATTATGCTAATCACATTAATATCAAGCTAGCATCATGTTAATCATGCTAATATCCTACTAAAAACATGCTAGCATTATGCTAATCATAGTAATATCTTCCTAAAAACATGTTAGCAACATGCTAATCATGCTAGTATCAAACTAGCATCATGTTAATCATGCTAATATCTTACTAAATTTGTGTTAGCATCATGCTAGCAAGATGTTAATCATGCTAGTATTATACAAGTAATATCATAATCATGCTAATATCTTGTTAAAAATATACTAGCAACATGGTAATCATGCTAATATCTTCCTGAAAACATGCTAGCAACATGTTCATCATGCTAGCATCATGCTAGAATCATGGTAATATGTTGCTAGCATCATGCTAATCATATTAATATTGTGCTAAAATATACTAGTAACATATTAATCATGCTAGCATCATGCTAACAAGAGACTAATCAGGTTAATAATAGTGCTTATTAATATTGTAATAGTATATAATAGTGTTAAGTTGTATTGGAATAATGTGTAATAGTATTGGAATAGTGTTGTCATAGTGTTGTCATAGTGTTGTCATAGTGGTGTCATAGTGGTGTCATAGTGTTGTCATGGTGTTGTCATAGTGTGTAATAGTGTTGTAATAGTGTAGTAATAGTGTATAATAGTGTGTATTAGTTTGTTTATGGTGTTGTAATATTGTGTAACATTGTTGCAATAGTGTGTAACAGAGTGTAACATTGTTGTAACAGTGTGTAACAGTGTGTAATAGTATTGTAACAGTATGTTCTATTGTGTAACAGTGTGTTATAGTGTGTAACAATGTGTAATAGTATTGTAATAGTGTGTAATAATATTGTAATAGTGTGTAAGTGTGTAATAGTATTTTAATAGTGTGTAATAGTGTGTAATATTATTGTAATGGTGTGTATTAGTATTGTAAAAGTGTGAGATAGTTTTGTAATAGTGTGTAATCGTGTTGTAATAGTGTGTAATAGTATTGTAATAGTGTTGTATTAGTGTGTAATAGTATTGTAATAGTGTGTAACAATGTGTAATTGTATTGTAATAGAGCGTAATAGTATTTAATTAGTTCGTAAAATTATTGTAATAGTGAGTAAGTGTGTAAAATAGTGTATAATTGTATTGTAATAATGTGTAATTTTATTGTAATAGTATTGTAAAAGTGTGTAATAGTGTATAATAGTATTGTAATAGTGTGTATTAGTATCATACTAATCATGCTAGTATCTTACTAAAAACATGTGGGTAACATGTTAATCATTATAGCATCATACTAGTAAAATGCTAATCATACGATTATTTTACTAAAACATTTCCAACCCCACTACACATTTATTCCTACCACTCTAAAAACTACTAGTGGCGGCAAGAACACTTCACACAATTTCCCCAGAAATTGTCCCTAATCTAGTTTCAATATATAATTACATGTTTATTATTGTGAAAAAAGTAAACTAGATGTTAATTGTCTCTAAAACCGATTAGAGTGTGATTTTTGGTTATTTTCTTTAATATAGGTTAAGCTAAGGTGCTTCTAATGGGTAGTATATGTTAATTTACAAAGTGATACATTCCTCCCACTGTCATATGCTAATTCCATAACAGCCAGATTAGTGTATTTATTTGTGTTAAGTATACTAAGCCTAATAATAGTTGTTACAGATTATGAAAGTAGCTTAAAGGGACTCAAGACAAATCTTAAGTATGAATGGGTAAAACAAATAGTACTATATCACTTTAGTTATTCTTTATTAGAAATTACATTACTGATTTTACAAACTCAGGGCCCTCCCCAGACTAACCCGGAGATAGGTGGGCTACATAAATGGAGGCACTGCTGAGATTTTGAGAGTGATAGAGTATTTTGGGTTTCTAGCTGCATTAGGTCAGGGCAATTAACTTAGTGAGCTTAGCGTTTTATAGCAGAACATAGAAAACAGTTGGATTTACAACATATACATCAACAAGATAGAATAACTGCTGTTGAGGAAAGGCCCTGAATGAGAGTCACACACTACTGACAATTGTCCCAGAGAACACAAAGATGGCACAAATAGAAGAGTTGGAGACTATAAAGTGTCTTGGACGTGTACGAGTCAGAGGAAGAATGTTAAGTGAAACAACAAATGAAGTACTAGTGCTATGCAAGTGCAGAGAGAAAGTGACAGGCTCAACCGCTCCAAATGAAGTGCCAGCACAGGGAGGAACAACAGCATTCATTGTAATTGGAATCTTTATTGTAACTGAAAAATCAGATGATGAGGACAACTTTAATAGTAAACTGAGTGCTGGCTGAGAGAAAGTCTATGGATGATGTATAGGCGCTACTCGCCAGACAGCTGCAAGCCTCCTCTACAGAGTCCATTCTTCGTGCTATTGGGGACTTATTATACAAGGCAACCAAACCATCTATGGAAATTGGAGGATATTGTCGCTTACCACTCTTCTCAGGTACTTTGCCGATTCCAGCTGGGGAGGAACATTTGACCATTGGTTAGAACAAGCTTACCTGATAGTTGAAGAGAGTGAGGGCTCCTCAAAAGAAAAAAGGAGAAGAATAATGGAAAGCTTAAAGGGACCAGCATTAGAGGTAATAAAAGCAGTGCGCTTGTCTGACCCTGATGTTACCCCAGTAGAGTATCTAGAAGATCTCGAAAGTGCCTTTGGACTGGCAGAGTCAGGTAATAACTCGTATTTTGATTTGAGGCTACTACAGCAACAAGCTGGGGAGAAGTTGTCTGATTTTTTTAGTTGCCTGTCAAAAGTAGTACAAAGAGGTGGACTCCCAGCAGTGGTATGGTTAGAGCATGGATTGAGCAAATACTTAAAGGTGCAGTAGATGCTGACTTGATGTTACTTCAACTGAGATTGTAAAAGAGGATGTCCAATCCTCCAACCTCCCTGGAACTACTGTGTGAAATACGCACAGAAGAGGAATATGAAGCTTCCAGGGCAAAGCTTCACCAATCAGAAGGACAACGAGAGTGATGAAATAAGTTATGTGAAGTGGGAGGGCCCTGGTCCCCTGACCCTACCTGCAGGAAGCAGTTAATAGTAATATGCAAAGTAATGCTCAAACAGCAGTTACCTAATGAAATACTGAAGGTGGAAGCCTCTACCGCAAACCCTCTTCCAGCTGCTGCAGCCCATGGTGATACCCAAGCCATGCTGTGGTCACTAATGAGTTCATAGTTCTTGTCCAGAATGAATCACTGAAGGAAGCAACTTTGTCCGTTGGCACTTTGTTAGGTCACCTGTGTACTGTTTATGTTGTTACATTGGTGTCAAAACAACTGCCAGCAAATGAAGAGTTTGATGTCAGTTCCATTGACTTTGGAGAGTCACCCGTTCTGGAAAAGTGGAAAGCATGGCTTCGTCAGAAGTTGTTTGAAAGAGCAGAAGTCCTCTCACTCTCTGAACTGAATGTAGGACTAACTTAACATTAGAACCACAAGGTCTTCTAAACTACCTATAACCGCCAACTGCTGATGCCCATCAGCGTCATTTGCATAGGAATCACCCTCATTAAAAACCGCTCTCTCCTCCGCAGCCTCCAGTCAAGCAATCACTGCATCCAGCAATCAAGAGCATCACCTCTATTGTGTTTTTACAGGCCTAAGAAAAACTATATCTCAAAACAGATTAATTACATGGAGATTTGATATTTTTGATGGTAATATATAAAAGTAGAAAACAAAGTATATATATATACACATAATATCAAAGGATATCTACAGCACAAGATGTAGTATAGCCTAATTTCGTATATTTTTTGCCTTTATAGAATGACAATTATTAAGTCTATACAATGAAAATCCACCACATTTACTTCATTCAGAGGTATACTTTTCTTTCTGTTTTACTTTGTTGATGTAGAAAGTAAAAACTCTTTTCAACTAACGCCGCAATCAGAAAAATCAGTTTTATTATTTTTTAAATGTATTCCATTGTTGGATGTTATTCAGAAACAATAACCTGAATTACAACATGTCATATTGTCACATCCAGCCCTGGTTGGGCTGGAATAGAACTGAGTTATGGACTCTTCATTTGATGTTGTATATAGATGTTTATGTTCTATTATGGGAATTGATGTTAGTATTGTATCTGTGTTGGTATTATATGTATATGGGTTGTCAGCACCCCCCTCTGGGCCCTGGATGTTATTAGATGTGTCAGTCAGTGTCCTAATTGTCAATGGGCTTGATTAGTCATTACAGACATCTGGTGTTCAGTGTGTTAGCTGCTTTAAAAGCTCAAGTGTCCAGAGGGTGGATGCTGATCATTATTATATTGTCACTGTTGGAAGATGTTACAGAGTTGTTGAAGATTGTCCAGGAGCTACTAAATGCAGCTGTGAGAAGTGAGTCCCTCTAAGTTTGGAAGTAAATGCGTACGCTCTGTCCTTTTGTTTGGCTGTCAGTGTCCGTGCCACTGTTTAAGAGCACGTAGGCTATATATGGATAACCGTTGTGCACTCGCTTGAGGCGTACCCTGCAACTTGCATTTCTGTACTGTTTTCCTGGATTGTCTAAAATAAATCCAAACCTTCATTTGCAACCACCATTCTACTCCGCCTGGGTCTTCCTCTCATCCACCACACCAATTGTGACAGAATGATCAGCCATCAACTGAGGGACACGAGACCACAGCGGAGCGCAGAGGCCCTAGCAGAAGGGCAGAGGAGGAGTGACTGCCGGGGTCCCCCCAGGAAATTTCTTGGGGGGGTTATAGCGGTGGTTGCTCTGGAAACCCAGCCAGGGCTGATGTTCCATCCCCTGCTGTCAGGTGGGACAGCAGGAAGCCCTGGCTGGTTTCATCACCACCACAGCCACCTGAGGAGCTGTTTACTGGGCAGCTACCCCCTCCCCCATCGGAGTGGCTTGAGGGGCTGCTGCCGGCACCCCCACTAGAGTTCGATGATGTGCTGGACCCTCCTACTGAGTGGTTGGAGGACTTCAACTTCAATTTCAATTTTATTTTGTCCCCGAAGGGCGATTAGTTTTGCAGCAATTAAAACACATACAAGACACACAATACATACAAGTTCTACACCCAGTTCGCCTGGAGCACAGCCATAAAAGTACAAGGACAAAAAAAATACCAAAACAAGGTGCATGGACAGCAGAGTCAAAGTATCCAACATGGGGTATGAAAGAGTGCATATCAGCATACAAGTTGGCCCAGTGTAATCAGTAATGACCATCATCGACAATAACAAGAGCATCCATATATTACATCACCACCCCCTTTTATTAGCGATTTATATTGATGTCCTCAGCACATAGTCTGCAGACTTGAATTTATAACCAAACCAAGGAATACCAAAATGTGGTAGCTAGGAGATCAAATAGGACACCTTCCCTGACCCCTATTCAATAAGGAAATAGTTACAGGAATAAAGGAGTACTTGTACCTGTTACACCTTACAGATGGACATCTTAGACGGGAACCAGACGGCAAGAACTGAAATTCAGAAAATAAGGGGTGGGAGCTGTCAGAGCGAACAGCATAAGCTTTTCTAATTACCTGACCATGGAACAGGTCTGATAATGTGCTCTGTCGGACGCCCAGAACCTTGTTGCTCATCCTCACAATTCTGTTTAGTGCAGTTTTTGATTTTATGTTAAGATTTCCGAACCAGCAGAGAAGGGAGAAGGTCAGGACAGATTCAACATAAGATCTGTAGAACAGAATCATGAGGGACTTGTCTACATGAAACTTAGAAAGTTTCCTCAGGCAATAAAGGCGCTGCTGGCCTTTTTTGCATAGTGCTTCAGAGTGGAAAGTAAATTTGAGCTTGTTATCCACTATAGTCCCAAGATATTTATAAGTTTCAACAAGTTCTACGATCTGTCCCTTAATAATAGTGTTTTGGTTGTTAGTGGGTTTGTGTCTAAAATCAATGCACATGTCCTTATTTTTCTGCACATTTAGATGTAAGAATGCATTGTCACACCAATCTATAAATTCGTCAACTACAGGACCATGGTTGATTTCGCTGTCATGTAGAAGGCTGACTATCACCGAGTCATCAGCAAACTTTAAAATTGACCTATTATCGTGTCGACATCGGCAGTCGTCGGTATAAAGAATGTAAAGAAGTGGGGAAAGGACACAGCCCTGGGGAGACCCAGTGGATGATATCAGTTCCCCTGATGTGCATCCATTAACCCTCATTCTCTGAGATCTGGATGTTAAAAAGTCAAGAATCCAGCCTAAAATGTTAAAATCTAATCTAAAATTGGTGATAAGTTTATCAATTAGAATGTGGGGCTGGATCGTGTTAAAAGCGGACGAAAAGTCAACAAATAGCAGCTTAGCATGGTTTTTGCTTCCTTCAAGATGTTTTAAAACTAGGTTTATTAAGGTCGCAGTGGCATCTTCTACTCCGCGACCAGCTCTATATGCGAACTGAAGAGGGTCAAGTAGATGAGCAGTCTTAGAAATGATATCTCTTTTAATCAATTTTTCAAAGGACTTCATTACAAGAGATGTAAGAGCCACAGGTCTAAAATCATTAAGAACTTTAGGATAGTTGTTTTTAGCCACAGGGATAACTATAGACTGCTTCCAACACTTTGGCACTCTCTGTAAGTTAAGTGACAGCTGGAAGATATGGTAAAAGATAGGGGCTAATTGTTCGGCAATTCCTCCGTCGGGGTGGCTGGAAGAGTTCGTCCAGCTATTGACGGAGAAGCTGTGGGTCGCCCCCCACCGGAGGAGCTGTGGGTCCATCCGCCACCGGAGGAGCTGTGGGTCGACCCGCCACTGGAGGAGCTGTGGGTCGCCCCGCCAACGGAGGAGCTGTGGGTCGCCCTACCACCGGAGGAGCTGTGGGTCCATCCGCCACCGGAGGAGCTGTGGGTCGCCCCGCCACCGGAGGAGCTGTGGGTCGCCCCGCCACCGGAGGAGCTGTGGGTCGCCCCGCCACCGGAGGAGCTGTGGGGTCGCGCCGCCACCGGAGGAGCTGTGGGTCGCCCCGCCACCGGAGGAGCTGTGGGTCGCCCCGCCACCGGAGGAGCTGTGGGTCGCCCCGCCACCGGAGAAGCAAGTAGGAGCCGTGTTAGGGAGGCTGTCCTGGCTGCCTCGACCCCCGGCGGAACCACCACCTTGGGTGGAAAAGGGGGGGGTTCTGCCCGCCCGCCCTCCCTTTGCTGTTTTGGGGGGGCTCTTTCTTTCTGGCCTAACCTGGGGGTGAGTTCCTGGGGTGGGGTAATGTCACATCCAGCCCTGGTTGGGCTGGAATAGACAAGTGAACTGAGTTATGGACTCTTCATTTGATGTTGTATATAGATGTTCATGTTCTATTATGGGAATTGATGTTAGTATTGTATCTGTGTTGGTATTATATGTATATGGGTTGTCAGCACACCCCTCTGGGCCCTGGATGTTATTAGATGTGTCAGTCAGTGTCTTAATTGTCAATGGGCTTGATTAGTCATTACAGACATCTGGTGTTCAGTGTGTTAGCTGCTTTAAAAGCTCAAGTGTCCAGAGGGTGGATGCTGATCATTATTATATTGTCACTGTTGGAAGATGTTACAGAGTTGTTGAAGATTGTCCAGGAGCTACTAAATGTAGCTGTGAGAAGTTTGGAAGTAAATGCGTACGCTCTGTCCTTTTGTTTGGCTGTCAGTGTCCGTGCCACTGTTTAAGAGCACGTAGGCTATATATGGATAACCGTTGTGCACTCGCTTGAGGCGTCCCCTGCAACCTACATTTCTGTACTGTTTTCCTGGATTGTCTAAAATAAATCCAAACCTTCATTTGCAACCACCATTCTACTCCGCCTGGGTCTTCCTCTCTCATCCACCACACCAATTGTGACACATATTTATACTGTTGTATTTTCATAATTTTATAGGCTCTATTATTAGAATTCAAATGTTTAAAAAAGATGTTCAACTAACAAATTCAGAACAAATTGTAAAGATGTAGGCTTATATGCCAGATAGAAGCACTCACAAGTTCTAAGTATTAAACTGTTGAGGTTTATTTATATATACAAAAGAAAAGAAATGAATACAACTAATGACAAGTGCCTAAACTGAGAACTAGGACAACAAAAGAATCGCTGGGCATTCTATAGTAACACAGAAACTAACCGGAATAACAGATATACTTAAAGAACCAAAATCCAAATGACATTAAGCTTGCTATTCAAAATAAAAGTACTCACAAAGCGATGGTGGAAGAATACACACACAGCCCCAAATACAGAACGGTAACTCGTAGGAATAAAGACAGAAGTCTGTGGACAATTACCTTCAATAAACCCGCACTGAACAAAATCTAACAAGGACTTAAATAGGAACTAAAGATACAGGAAGTGCAGGAACTAACTAAACTGATTGGATAACTGAACCATGTGACAACCAAAAAGACCGGGAACAAGCTGAACACAGTCAAACCATACATGGGCATGAAAACCAGAAGGTGAAACTAAAACCTGATATGGAGTAAACATAACCAAGGAATACAGAACCAGACTACACAGAAACTAAAATGAATATAAACAGAGAAGCGTTACAGAACCCCCCCCCCAAGGCGCAGCTCCAGAGGTGCCAAACACAAGACGAGATGGGAGCAAGGGCTGGCAGGCAGAGTTAGAGCCAGGTGGATGCCGGGCAAGAGGAAAGCCAGGCGAGGACCGGGCAAAGGGAGAGCCAGGCGGAGTCCGGGCAGGACGAGCAGTGGTCCGGCGAGCAGAGACAGCAGCTGAGGCCCGGAAGGCAGAGGCAGCAGCGCAGGCCGGGCAGACAAAGACTGATGCAGCTCAGGCACCTGGACCGAAACCAAACACACAGACACAGAAGCAGACAGACAGACAGAGACAGACACCGGCACCGGGACAGATGATGGCACGGGGACAGGGACAAGGGCTGGCACCGGCACGGGGACCGGGGCAGGCCCCGGAACGGGGAAGGGGGCAGGCACCGGCACGGGGACAGGGGCAGGCACCGGCACCGGGACAGGGGCAGGCACCGGCACGGGGACAGGGGCAGGCACCGGCACGGGGACAGGGGCAGGCACCGGCTCGGGGAACGGGGCAGGGACCGGCTCGGGGAACGGGGCAGGCTCAGGCTCGGGGACAAGGCGAAGCTCAGGCTCGGGGAACGGGGCAGGC
>JACXGM010041053.1:0-10153 GCA_016801145.1 Umbra pygmaea
CAGCTGCTTCTTTGGGTGGCACAAGCACACCCGTGCCTACGCCACTGATTTGTGGAACACAGAAACTTCGGATCAGTAGCGCACTGCAAACGTGTGATGTGTGAAAGCACAATGGCTTGTCATGGCTCCGCACCGCATACGAACTGCAACCGCACCGCATCCGCACTGCAGACGGAGTATGTCTGAAACGGGCGTAAGATGTTTGGGATAAGATGAACTACTCTGCACAATACATTTGCATGGCCTCTCGACTACCTCGCAGCTATTTCTCTCATTGTAGCGTCTCCCTGGAAAACCTAGACTACAAAATATTATAAGACAGTAATTTTCTAAAATTTCTATTCGGAATCGATTTCTGATCAATTGACTACATAATTCATCTAAAACAACTGATAGAGTTATAAAGAATAGAGAGAAAGCCTGATGGTGTCTGTCGGCAATAGATACCCTGAGGCCACCTCTAATGGCGCTCGGCGTCCCGTCTTCTTACACCACTGATAAACAAAGTGACCTTATTACAATGGGCTGTGTACCTTCAGATCCCTTACCCGGTACAGCCAGAAGAGGACTGGCCACCCCCTTTAGTCTGGCCTCTCACTAGGTTTCTTCCCAGGTCCCATCTACTAGGGAGTTTTTCCTAGCCACTCTGCATCATTTGTGTTGCTTGCTTTTAGGGGTCTTGGGACAGGTGTCTGTCAAAGCACTTTGTGACCACTGCTGTTGTAAAACGGGCTTTATAAATAAACTTGATTGATTGATTGACCACTGCTCCATTCCCAGCATTCCACTCTTCACGCAGCTGTCCTAGATCATTAATCAAGGACTATATATATGGGGTTTTCCTCTTGGGGAATTGTTGGTTATTGTTCTGCTTATGTATCATGTGAATATATTCTTATATGTCCTGGTACCCGTATGGTATGTTTTCGCTCCCCAGGACTTTATTTTCAAGGTACAGGAACACACATTGTTATACGTGTGTTTCCTGAGTACAGGGTGCATTTCAGCCTATTGTTTATGCCTACACATGTAGCATTCTGTCAAAATTAAAAGTTCTCGGAAAGTACTACTCCTGCATCTGACTCATTCCTACGGAATCATGACAGTGTCTGCATTTATTGACTGACTGATAATGATACTGGGACCAAGGACTCTTACAGTCGTGCCCAGTTTCACAAAATAAAATAAAAAATATTTTACAAATAACAATGTTGAAATAGAAACATCACAATATACCAAAAAAATAGGTAAACGTTGATTCATCATAAGTTTATAATGTGTCAGAAGTACCAAGATGTCAAGCTTAATGCTACTTTACATATATATGACTGGGGCACGGTTGATAATGGCAGTTTTACCCAAATGTGAATAAACCCATGGTATCTCAGAGTTGGCCATTCTTGAGATTGGGTTTGATAGGAGATTTCTTTTGAATTAATCGTTGAAGTAAGATTCTGCTCAAGGAGAATGAACCATAGTACTCTTTACAATGATGAAAACATTTGCTACAGAAAAGAGGTTCTATAGCAAGATTGTGTACAAATGTATCAAGAGAAATATAGGTTTTATATGAGAAAGTATTTGGCTTTATAAAAACCTGAATTTCTGTTATTCCAAGTTGTATAGAGCGCTTTTGTGAGGGGGACAGTATGACCTTGTGATGTAAGCCATGCTGTAACTCTACCTTGCCATTTCTGATTGAGCACGACATATTTTTCCAGACTGTCCAAACAGTGAGTTAGAGGGATTTATTAACCCAGACACATTTTCTATAATTTACTTTTTATACAAAGACATTTCATGGCTACTGGGATTACCCATGTACCAAGTTTCTGTTTGCGACCACATTTTTAAATTAGGTGACCCATGTGGGATTGATTAACTTCATATACAGTGCTTTTCCTGCATTTTTTTGCAAAAACAAAAAATACTTGGCTACTAGCTAGAAGTTATACACTGCAATTTGAAACATTTACTATGAGTCACAATATCTTCCCATAGCTATAAGCCCTACAACCCTTCATTAGGTACAGATTTAGTCAGAATCTACAAAAGCTTATTTTAAATTTTACGTTAGTTCCTCTAAGTATTTACATAATCACGAATAGCTACATTGAAGCTAATCATGCTACCTCCACTCCAGATAGGCCCTGGGCTGCCTGGAAGGAAGCCCCAGACAACATACTAGTTAGCCAGTTAGCCACTCACCCATTGTTCTAACTTGTCTTTCATTAGCTATTTCCAAACAATTGCACCAAAAAGTACACAATCACCCTGGCTTTAAATAGAACAGAGTTAGCAGTACTCTGTTAAGCATTTTTATTAATTTTACATTATTTTCTCCAAGTATTCATAAAATAACAAAATTCTACATTGGAGCTAATAGCGGCTAACACCAGCCAAGATGGTAAATCAGCTTCTTCTGGCCTGGCTGTTTAAAAAAAAAAGACTGGTCAATTTGAGCATCGAACCTCAAATTATCTAACAAACAGATTTTATCGTCTTCTTGTCAGAAGATGGTTGAAAGCAAAAACATTACCTTGTCCCACTCTTAAAAAGTGCATATACTGCCACCCACTGTACCACATTATTATGATCTCCTCCCCTGTAGTGAACTTAAAATGTGAACTCAAAATGCTTAGAAAGTGCAGAACGCATTAAAAATGTGTTTTTTACTAGGATATTGTGAAAATGACACCTATTTTAAGGGGTTTGAGGACTGGCGTGTCCCTTTAATGATAATATACTAACGGTGTAAATAGAATCAAACAAACAATTAAGCCATGTATTTAAAAATGATAATAAAGAACACTCATAACAAACACAGACATGAAATACGCACAAAAAAAAGCTAACACAGAAGACATTTGTTGCCTTACATTGCCTCAAAGGCACCGTCTAAGGCAGTGATACTCATTCCTGCTCCCGCAAGTTTTCCGTCCAACCCCAGTTGTGACTACCCTGAGTTCATCCTGGTAATGAGTAGCGTCACCTTTGCTAATTTTGGTTTAGAACAAAAACCTACAGACTTGCAGGAGCAGGAAGGAGTATCACTTGTCTAAGGAAAGGTTAGACTGCAAGACATTTTGTGTGGTTAATAGTGGACAACAGTCTTACCTAACTCGAAATAAGCCTGCAGTATTTCTAGGAATAGATTATGTTTTTAGGGTGTTTGATAACTGCTATTTTTCTATTTCATCTTTGAGAATGGATAGTATGGAAGTTTCTACAGGATAGTCTGCAAATATTAATCAAACATCCGGTAGCATAGTTTCATGTTATGATCCCAAATATATATATCTATGTAATCCAGTGGCACATGCTATGGCTTCACAATTATTCAGACATTTTTGAAGCAATTCTTATGTGCAAATCATGTCATTGTTCACATTGTACCACTTTATGTTGAGAGTGGAACAAAAAAGCTTTAATCTGACATCAATCAACTCATCTTCAACATAAAAAGTAAAAGAGTAATCTCTGTCCTAATTGCCTCAGACAGTTTTTGAAAACAATCTGCCCAAAATTGCAATAATTTTGTTTAGATGAATCTATGTTATAAAACCGAATTACATTAGTTATGAACATATGAGAAGGGCAATTACATTTGGAAAGATGCTTATATATATATATATATTGGCATATAACGTAATTCATGTTTTCAAAATAGTTTCCCGAGAGCATTATTTCTGAGAATTTGTGAGATGGTTGGAAGAAATGTCTCATCTTCAACATGCTTGCTAAGACTAGGAATGGGCATTCGATAAAATTTTCTTTGTCGATTGTTGGGAGAATTAGCGATCGACTATCGATTAATCATTAATCTTTTTTATATTAAAATTCATTATTTATTAAACTTTTTATGAATTAAAATCAAATGAAAATACAAAATACAGCATCATGATTACTTTTGAAATCAAATCGGAAACTTGCAGTTAACTGAGTATGGTGTCAAATATTGCCCTCAGTTGGTAATATTTTTAATTGCTGCCAAACAGTAAAATTCATTTAATTGCTTCAAAAGTTATACACAACATGCATTAGTTTAATCGATAACAAATGAACGTGATTGACGAAATTCTTAATGATCAATTATCGATCTTCGATTAATCATGCCCATCCCTATCGAAGACTTCCTCTAAATTTGCAAAGATTTTAATTTGGTGCCACAGGACTTTGCCTGATGCTGAGCAAAGCATTTCATGGCATTTCCCTCTAAAGTGGCATTTGATCAGATGTAGTTCTTGAGACTTCCACTTTGTCTGTCTTCAGCTTACTCAGACTCTTGAAATGATTTTATACCATTACTTGTAGCCATCTTTCAAAATAAAAAAAAATAATTCCTCAACAACATCTTAAAGCATTTCACCCTGGGGGACCATTAGGTGGTTTGTATCATGTTTAAGACAATTCTAGGACATGGTGATTTGTTTCACACATATTTGTCCAGCAGGAAAGTGAGATTTTTGTTTAATGCTAAAAGCCCCTTGTAGGATGTCAATCAATAGGACTAGCAAGATTTAAAATTTAATGTGGTTTTGTTTTCTTTAATTTTTCAAACCATCTGAGTTATACTGATTAAAATATAAGTCAGTTATATGGGTATTCTTTGTTGTCCTTATGATATAGCCATTGTTTTTCAGTAGTGTTCCTATCAGGAGATAACTGCAAATGTACAAGGTGTCAAAATTCTTATTTTCTGTGCAAGACTACAAGTCTACTAAAATGTGCATAACATGGGAATTAGTTTTGGTTACTTTTTACGAGTGCTTTCAGATTTTGGTATTTAAATAGTGTGTATATAAATCCAGCTATAGATTTCAGCCTCACTAATTCATGGAATGCCCATCCTACTTGTATTCTGTCATCACACTTTGCACAGAAGATAATGTATAAACTGTCGACAAATTTCAGACTGCATATAAAATGCATGAGAAAAGTCAGTTTTGCTTACAATTACTTGATTGAGGGTGTGGCAGAATGTTTTTCAGCATTTCTTGAAATCTTGAATTTAGAGTGTTTGTAACTCAAGAAGAACTGGCTATTAATGTGTTATATTAACTATAACAGCATTATTGAACAGAAAGGAATTGTCTTTGCGGTCTATTTGGAGGAGTAGTTGTATCTCCATATAAATAACCTAATTATATATAAATATGCTCGTCACCATTATAAATGCAAAATTAGAAAATTCTTGGTTATTGCAGTCAACGTGTCACATCGTATATCTCTAGGGGAAATCTATCACAGGTAATATTGGCACTGTTCTGTTGCATTTCTGTTGCCTTTCAGGTGTTGTTGTTGAGCGTTTGACTTTCAAAAATCTTACTTAAAGCTGCCTTCAAAAATTTTCGGTCCTGCCCCTCACATATGGAATGAGTTACAATGTACTGAGGAATGGGTGCCTTTAGGGCATTTTAGACATTTACTTGAAGATAATTTTATTACTGACTGTGTTTGTTTTATGTGTTGGGTTGCTTTCTGATTTGCTTTTTAATTGCTTTGCTTGTTCCTGTACATTGTAATTTTGTGTGACCTACCCAGGTCATTGCTGCAAATGAGAACCTGTTTTCAGTCAACTTACCTGGTTAAATAAATAAATAACTCCAGGGAAGCGGAGGCAATGTCTACAGTCTTTTATGAAGTGACAAATACAAAGGAAAGGGATTCTGCTGGATTCAACAGTGATATTCCAATTTGTTATTTCTAGATTGATTTGAGGAAAGTTTGTAAGTTGCTGAGCTATAGTGAAAAGCCCTTTCACAATTTGTCTCAACTGTCTCAAAGAAATGGACAAACACTCCAGGTGACTTATAAATTTAAAAAACAACATTCGTCAAGGTTACCCAAAAGCTTTGTAACACAACATTCAGATTCAGAAAACGTTTATTATCCAAAGGGAAATATTTTTCTTCTGCGAATAGCCCCACGGAATGCAAAAGCATGAAAAACACAATGGTACATACACATGCAAATATGTCAAGATAATAGATAGCATTGATAAGTAAAAGCAAGAAATAAATAAGAAAAAGTCAGTACACAAAATGCCCATGATACTTATTTATCCATAACCATGTATCCATATCCATGTATCATGCCATAAATATAATCATTAAATATTGATATGTATAATAGAGTCAGTAAATTCAACTGATAGAATTTGCAACTAATGGTCTAGCAGATAACCGCAGCCCCATACGTTCAAGATCAGGAATGCCACCCATCTTGTAAGGACTTGTAGAGCCTAATAACCATTGGGATGAAGGATTTCCTGTGATGTTCCATTAAAGTCTATACTGCTACCAATCTATTGCTAAAAACCCTTCTCTGTTCCACAAGCACATGATGGAGTGAGTTTGATGCATTGTCCATGATGGAGTGGAGTTTGACCAGCATCCACCTCTCTGTAACAGCAGCAGTAAGGTCCAGTACCATCCCGAATACACAGCCAGCTTTCTTGATAAGTTGGTTAAATCTGTTGGCGTCCGCCGCCCTCACACTGCTGCCCCGTCACAATATCAATGATTATACTCAAAAAGATGTCCTCTGCTTAAAATGTTAGCTCTTTGGAATGGTTGCAAAAAGGCCTTTACTGAGACCATCCCACAAATTGCAACACTTGAACTTTGCCAAGTGTTATTTGAATTAAAATTGGAGTTCTGGTCAGATGCACTACATTGGCTGATACCAAAACCTGATACCAACAGTAAAATATGTTGGTGGACAATTGATGCTTTGCGGTTGTTTTGCTGCTAGGGGCCCAAAACTCTTGTTAAGATTGATGACATAATGAATTCCAATAATTAATAGGGTATATTAGCCTACAGTATTCCTGGACTGGAGTCGCACCCGGTGTGATCTTCTGCTGCTGTAGCCCATCTGCTTCAAGGTTCAACGTGTTGTGCATTCAGATATTCTCTTCTGCAGACCTTGTTTGTTATGAGTGGTTAATTGAGTTACTGTTGCCTATCCATCTCCGTGAACCAGTCTGGCCATTCTCCTCTGACCTCTGCATTCAACAATGGGTCGCCCAGAGAACTGCTGCTCACTATTATACACTCACCTAAAGGATTATTAGGAACACCATACTTAAACTGTGTTTGACCCGCTTTCGCCTTCAGAACTGCCTAAATTATACGTGGCATTGATTCAACAAGGTGCTGAAAGCATTCTTTCGAAATGTTGGCCCATATTGATAGGATAGCATCTTGCAGTTGATGGAGATTTGTGGGATGCACATCCAGGGAACGAAGCTCCCGTTCCACCACATCCCAAAGATGCTCTATTGGGTTGAGATCTGGTGACTGTGGGGGCCATTTTAGTACAGTGAACTCATTGTCATGTTCAAGAAACCAATTTGAAATGATTCGAGCTTTGTGACATGGTGTATTATCCTGCTGGAAGTAGCCATCAGAGGATGGGTACATGGTGGCTATAAAGGGATGGACATGGTCAGAAACAATGCTCAGGTAGGCCATGGCATTTAAACAATGTTCAATTGGCACTAAGGGGCCTAAAGTGTGCCAAAAAAACATCCCCCACACCATTACACCACCACCAGCCTGCACATTGGTAACAAGGCATGATGCATCCATGTTCTCATTCTGTTTACACCAAATTCTGACTCTACCATCTGAATGTCTCAACAGAAATCGAGACTCATCAGACTAGGCAACATTTTTCCAGTCTTCAAATGTCCAATTTTGGTGAGCTCTTGCAAATTGTAACTTTTTCCTATATGTAGTGGAGATGAGTGGTACCCGGTGGGGTCTTCTGTGGTTGTAGCCCATCCGCCTCAAGGTTGTGCGTGTTGTGGCTTCAAAAAATGCTTTGCTGCATACCTCAGTTGTAACGAAGTGGTTATTTCAGTCAAAGTTGCTCTTCTATCAGTTTGAAGCAGTCGGCCCAGTCTCCTCTGACCTCTAGCATCAACAAGGCATTTTTGCCCAAAGGACTGCCGCATACTGGATGTTTTTCCCTTTTTTACACCATTCTTTGTAAACCCTAGAAATGGTTGTGCATGAAAATCCCATTAACTGAGCAGAATGTGAAATACTCAGACCGGCCCGTCTGGCACCAACAACCATGCCACGCTGTAAATTGCTTAAATCACCTTTCTTTCCCATTCTGAGATTGTCTTGACCAGGACCACACCCCTACATGCATTGAAGCTACTACCATGTGATTGGTTGAGTAGATAATTGCATTAATGAGAAATTGACCGGTTGTTCCTAATAATCCTTTAGGTGAGTGTATACATTATGTTGGATATTTCTGTTTTATGGACCATTCTCCGTTAACCCTAGAGATAGTTTTGTGAGAAAATCCCAGTAGACAATAATAAATATTTAAACCAGCAGGTTTGGCACCAACATTCAAGCCACATTCAAAGTCACTTATATCAACTTTCTTCCCCATTCTGATGCTTATTTTGAACTTCATCAGATTGTCTTGACCATCTCTACATGCCTAAATGCGTTGACTTGCTACCAGGTTATTGGTTGATTATATTTGTGCATTACACTCTAAAAACAAATGGTGCTAATTTTGCTTGTAATCAAAGGGGAACCACTTTAAGTGCTATATAGCACCTATCTTTAAAAATGGTGCTATGTAGAACCATAAGAGGTGCCATATAGCACCTTAACCACCCCAAAGAACCGCTGAAGAACCAAACTGGGCTTAACAGGTTCTTTAAATGGTAGTGGTGCTATATAGCACCATAACCACCACAAAGAACCCTTAAAGAACTGCTGAAGAACCATTTGTTTTTAGAGTGTAACAAACATTTTAACAGGTATGTTCCTAATGAAGTGGCCGATGAGTGTATGCCTCCCCTTATGATTTAGCCCAAAAAACACTGTATATATTAGTGTTTCAATCACTCTAATTTCATACATACAGTATTATACATTAGAAACTGGATGCTTTGAATCCTGAATGATGATGGAATATGATGAAAACTAGAAATACCAGGGGTCTGGTTAGACTCTTCACTTTCCTTCCAGACCCACATCAACCAGCTCGGCTCCAAAATAAATCCAGGATTGGCTTCCTATTCCGAAATAAAGCCTCCTTCACTCTTCCTGTCAAACATGCCCTTGTGAAAATGACCATCCTCCCAACTAGACAATGGTGATGTAATTTACAGATTTGCATCAAACTCTCTCCTTAGAAAATTAGATGTTGTGTACCACAGCGCCATTCATTTTATTCAAAAATGCCCCATATAACACAGATCACTGCAACCTGTACAATCTAATCGGATGGCCTTCACTACGCACCCGGCAACAAACACACTGGTTTCATCTTACTTACAAATGTCTACTATGCAAAATCCCAGATCATTAATCTCCAGAGCAACACCCTCTCTTAATCTGCATTCAAGCAGGTATATCTCCCTGATTGCCACAAAAGCCCGCACATCCTTCGGCCGCCTCTCCTTCCAATTCTACACTGCTAAGGATTGGAGCACACTGCAAAAATCATTGGAGCTTGAATCCACTGTCCCTTTAACTACCTTCAAAGTTCTACTGTCAAATCTATTGAAAGACCAATGTACATGCTGACCCCACCCCACCCACTCTTCTCGGCCATTAATGCATTTTGCACACTCTCACCAGCACATCTGTCATTGTATGTTTTGTACACTCCCTTGTCCACAGCCTTGCTCACTACGCCACCTACTCTAGTGTTATTTTGCACTGCCATTTTATATTACCATAAATCTACCTCTCTCTCTCAGACCCTATGTCACATTGAATGTATAGTATATTGCCACGCCACTGTACTTACCAAATATCTACCTCCACATGCTGACATTTGTTGCACTGACTGTACAAATCACTAATTGTCTAATTATGAAGATCTGCACACTGTTTTATTTTTTTATTTTATTTCCTGTACTTTCTGTACTTGTTATGTAATTCATGTGCACCTTGGAGCTTTTATCTTTATGGAAGAATTAATTGGACTTTAATATTTGTAACCCACAGAATACAATCTACAAATGTGTACAATGATGCGCAAATATTTCACTATCTGCAAATGTGTATTTTTACATTTGTGATGTGTAAAATCATATCCACAAAAATACAGGGTGATGTGTACAACACAAAACTGTTTTTACACATTTACAGATTACTTCCTGTGA
>JACXGM010041054.1:0-10153 GCA_016801145.1 Umbra pygmaea
AAGCACACTCACACCATTCCCTCTTTGCGAGGTATTGTGAGTATATTTTCTCCATTCTCTGAGCATTTGTTATGTATGATTGATATTCCGGTTCTGACCTTTTGCCTTGTTGATTAATTACTCTGTCTTGGATATTCCTGTTGGTACCGTAGCCTATTATTAGTGATAGTTATTCTGGTTTTAACCTGATGACTTGTTTTTATGGTTTTGCCTTGGCTATCCTCTGTACCTTTTACATGGACTTTATTAAAAGTAAACATCGTTCCAATTTTACCTGTGGAGAACTCAATCCTTACACCATCATCATTATCACCTTCATCATCAACTTCTATAACTGTCCATACAAATCCATTGTTTTCTCTTTAAATCTTTTTTTAAACTGAAATATATTTTTACAGTGCTTTAGATCATTTTACAAAGAATTCCAAACTTTCACTCCCACCATTGAAGTACACATTTGTTTTGCTGTTTTCCTTGCAGTTTGATAGCTAAAATGTCCCTTTCTTCTTCCTTCATTTTCTATAAGGATGAACAAGTGTTGAAGGTTTGTGGGCAATGCTCTATTTTTGCTTTAAACATAACAAGTGTTCGTAATTTGACCAATTCTTTAAATTTTAACAATTTAGAGCAAAAAAATAAGGCATTTGTACGCTCTCTATAATCTGTTTTAAATATAATTCGTATGACTCTCTTTTGTAATAGAAAGAGTGACCTTGTATTGCTTGGGTATGTGTTTCCCCACACCTCCACACAGTAGCTAATGTAGGGCAACACCAGTGCACAATACAAGGTTCTCAATGCCTTATAATCTAACACATGTTTTGCCTTATTCTCTTTGATATCTTATTTTGTATGTGTGAGATATGGGGTTTCCAAGTCAACCCTTCATCTAGTAGCACTACCAAAAACCTGATTTCCCTAACTTTCATTATTTTTGATAGTACAATACTTTCATCTTTTTTTCTTTTACCAAAAATCATAAACTTTGTTTTCTTTAAATTAAATGACAACCTATTACTATCAAACCATTCCTTCACTTTAACCATTTCTTGTTCCATACTAATTACCAATTCATTTAAATCATTTCCTGAGAGGAAAAGATGTTTGTGTCATCTGCAAATAGAACAAAATTCAATAACTTTGATACTTCACAGATATCATTAATATAAAGTATAAATAACGTCGTCCTAACACTGAGCCTTGCTGTATAACACATTGAATTAGCATATTATTAGATTTGTTATTATCATACTGAACATACTGTTGTCTTTTATTCAAATAACTACTTAACCAATCCAACACTATTCCTCTCACACCATATGATTGTAGCTTTAATAACAAGATTGAGTGATCAATTGTATCAAATGCTTTCTTTAAATCGATAAACACACGTATTGTGTGTTTCTTGTTGTCAGTTGCATTTACCATGTCCTCAACTATATTTATGGTCGCAGAAGCTGTGGATCTACCTGAACGGAATCCATACTGGCTCTCGTCTAATAACTGTTTTTTTTCAATAAATTAATTTAGTTTTTGCACAAACCTTTTTTGAAGGACTTTAGAAAATTGAGATAACAACGAAATTGGTCTATAATTTGTAAATATAATCAATTTTAAACAAATTAAAGGTACTTATCCAAGTCACTGTGCTTTACTATTTTTGTCATTTTCCTTATGTATTTTTGCTTCCGTCTTGCGTATCAGGGAGTGAAGTCACATATGCGACAAGTTATGTTTTAAGCAAGAGGACAGCTAGCAAGAACCGTTCACCTGGCAACACTATTATGCCAGCAACACAAACTCAGATTTTCCTTTTAAAATAAAAGTGCTCGTAATTCATTATAATAATCATTGTTAATTCATTGCATATATTGGTAGAGTGTCCATGTTTATGTGCTGCTAGAATTAGTCTATTGTTGATTAAAACAGACTCCAGTTAATGTTTTTCAAATGTAGACATGTTTTCACGTGACAGTGACAATGTATTCAATCAAATTGTGTGTACAACGCATTTGTTACTCTTATCAATAAAAAGTAATAAAAAATATGTTAAATTATTATTTTTGCTATCATATACTCTTGTTTCTTTACACACAATACAATTGTATTTGGTTACAATTCACTAGCTTTATAATGAATTGACAATGATTATTGCAGTGAATTAAAATGTGCACTATTATTTAAAAAACATGTTAAAAAGAATTTATTAATTACATTTATAAACAATGTAGATGATAAATAGTATGCTTTACCATTACAGCGTTAACAGTTACATACATGTCAGGTCAAGAAAGACTGTCTTTTTTATATTTTAGAAAAACCAGTATTTATGTTAAGTGAAGTCAAGAAACCCTGTTTTATTTTTATATAACCATGTTTTTTTTCAGGAAATAGTTTTTAAGTTCAACTTAAAATGTCAGGAGATACATTGTTGACGTTAATGTTAAAAATGCACTTTCAATAAAGTGTTGAAAAAACCGGTTGTCATTTTTATGTTGAGGCGGCGGGGGTGTTGTAGACAGCTGCTGAATGTAACTAAAAGTATCTTGTAATCTAACTTAGTAATCTGTAAAGTAACTAAGTTACATTTTAAAGGAGTAATCAGTACTTTTTTTCAAAGTAACTGTGGCAACACTGCATACAACAGAACATTTTTTTTCAATAACGGAATTAAATGACACTTGGTGGACTAGGAGCTTCATATCGTCTGACTCAGATCAGAGGGGAGCCTCTACAAGCCATTAAAATAGGAAATAATAGTCTGCCATTTTTCTATGAATTTTGATTGCGATCCCCTTATGGAATACTTAATTTTCTCAAGTTTTAAAAATTACAACACATCACATAACCACTGAGATGCTAATGGTGGCTGAGAGGACTTCCACAGCAGCAAAATCCAATGTCTGGCTATTAGTGTAGTAAAAGCATTGATATCTGCATTTTTATAATTCAGCGAGAGGGAGTCCCCTGGGACTCCAAACACTGCTATCAGGGGGCATGGATTTATACTGATTTTAAGTGCTTCTGAAAGGGTAAGGAATACAAAGGTCCAGTAATAGCTCAATTTTGAGCAGGTAAAAAACATATGGTAGAGCAGTGGTCCTCAAAACCTTCCATGGAGGGCCTAGTGTATGCTGGTTTTTGGTCATTCCTTTCAATTAGAGCATAATTAGGACCTAGACTGCCAGGTGAGGGGAAATCCTAACCTATTAGTGAGCTACTCCATCAGGCTTGTACAAGGTAAAAGCGAAAACCTGCATACACTAGGCCCTCCATGGAAGGGTTTGAGGACCACTGTGGTAGAGGTTACATGGGGAGGAATGACATCTGTCACACACATCCATCACTGGGGGATATATTGTGGACAATCTGGATTTATAGTAATGAACTCTTTTGGTCACTTTAAACTGAATAAGTGCAAGTCTGGCGCAAAATGAAGTGGAACTTGTTCTATCGATCACTCCATCCCAAAAATCATCAGAAAATTCAAAATCCATTTCCTTGTCCCAAGCAGTTTTAGGTATATTAGTGGAGTGTTTATTGTAGAACATAATCCAGCAATAGATTAGTGAAATTGCTAATTTCTGTTGAGGGAAAAAATTAAATAGCTCATTCCAGGTCTGGGTAGGTAATAGAGGGAAGCCAACAAATTTGGAAGAGACAAAACGTCTCATCTGCAGATATCGGAAGAAATTAGATGGGGGCAAAGCGTGTTTGACTGCGAGGTTGGGAAAACAAATTTTTCATAAAGATCCTTGAAAGTTTTAATACAATTTTTTTCCCAGAGAGTGAAAGCACTGTCGACCACAGATGGTGTAAATATGTGGTTGTTTTTAATAGAGGTTATTTACAGTAAACAGTGATAAATGTGAGAAATAATTATCATAGAAATATTTAATTGGTATTCTAAAAGGAAATGGAATGTCCGTTGATTTAACAATATCTGGAAATGTGTTTGCAGTAACGTCATGTTGGATATTTTTGAGGGGGTCTCGACAATTGTAGTCATTATAATTGCAAATAGTTTGTGTAATACAGTAATTGTATGTCAAATGTATAACTTGCAGAAATGTGAAAAACCTTCTGTTATTCTTGATTAAGAAATGGTTGCTTCCTTTGCAATGGGGGGTGGTAAAGCTGAGTCAAGCTGGGTCAAGTCATTGTCTCTTTTCTCATTGTTAGGTAGAGGTTTTACAGTTCTGGGATAAAATGTCTTTTTAATGTTTCTTGGGCTATTCGATTCTGTCTTTGGAATCAATAAATCGGTCCCAAGTGTAAAAACGTGTGATCTAATTTCTAATCACAATGCTCATTTCTTTATTTGATTAATAATTATTCTACATCATTATTAATAGGGCCCAAAATGGATGCAGTGGAGAACTTAAAGTGTCGCCGAAACTGGTACCAGATTTTGAGTGTGGAAAGTACTACAGGGTTTTCTGAGAAAAGTTAGGGAGATGTGGGGAGAGCGGCACATAGTAAAACAAGGAGAGAGGAGGTACAGGAAAAAACCACAATATATCTTGGAGGCGCTTCCAGAAAAGCAGTTTCTGGAGGTTGGCGGCCCAATAGTAGTATAGAAAATTGGGAAGTCCGAGCCCACCACTGAATTTACATCGCTGAAGTAAAAACCTGCTGATTCTTGGTGTCTTTCCAGCCCAAATGAAAGAGGAGACCGCCTGATTAATTGCTGTAAAAAAAGACATAGGTAAGAACAAAGGGATGTATTGGAAAAGGTACATGGATTTGGGCAAGCTATTCATTTTAACAGCATTTATTTTCCCTATGAGGGAGAGAGGTAAGTTACCCCACCTCTTAAAATCTGCCTTCATCTGGGCGAGAAGGGGGGAAAAGTTAGCTAAAAGAAGAGCTGGCATTGAACGAGTAACATTCACTCCTAGGTATTTAAAGACCAACTGATTGAATCGAAAGGGCAGATCTGTCTGCTGAAGCAATAATGCGGCTGGATTGATTGGGAAACATTTGCTTTTTTTAGATTTAGCTTGTAGTCGAAAAAATAAAATAATTTATTTAGAATGGAAAGAATAGTTGGTAATGACGTTGTTGGGTTATGTACATATAGCAACAAATCATCAGCATATACAGATAGCTTGTGTTCAATTCCCTCCGTGAGATACCCTGGAAAGTGGGTGAGGCCCATAAGGCCACTGAAACAGGCTCAATAGCGATGGCAAAGAGTAAGGGAGAAAGGGGGCAGCCCTGTCTTGTCCCACATTCTAGGGTGAATTAGTCTGAGTGATTATCATTGGTACAGACACTGGCTTGTGGGGATGAATACAGCAGCCTAATCCAAGCAATACATTTGTAACCAAAACTTTTTAAGAGCAGAGAATAAGTATTCCCATTCAATTCTGTCAAATACCTTCTCAGCATCAAGCAATACCACAAGTTCTGGAGATGTTGAAAACTGTTTAGAATAAATAATGTTAAACAGGGTCAGAATGTTAGCAAATGAGTGTCTGCACTTAATGAAGCCTGTCTGTTCCTCTGAGATGAATGATGGGAGGGTGGTCTCTAGGCGCCTTGCTAGGACTTTTGTGAGGACCTTTACATCCATATTAAGGAGACTGAGGGGCCTGTAAGAAAAACAGGTAGTAGGATCATTCCCTTTCTTAAGTAAAAGAGCTATAGAAGCTTGTGTTAAGGTTGTGGGAAGCACACCGCGATCCAATGACTCATTATACCTTGATAATATTAAGGGGGCCAAACGCAAGTAAAACTTCTTTAAAAATTCAGTCGGGAACCCATCTGGGCCTGGAGCTTTGCTGCTCTGCATAGAGTTAATAGACTCAACCACCTCCTCAAGCCTAAGAGGGGAATCAAGATCAGCTGCAATCTCACAAGCGAGAGCAGGGGTATCTAGTGCCTACAATAATTTAGTCATATTAGCAGTGTCTGGTGGGAACTCAGAAGTATAAAATGAAGAATAAAATGCTTTAAATGAGTCGTTTATCCCATCTGGGTCTGAGATTAAACAGTTAGATGGGTCTTCAATTAGAGGAATTAGACGTATAGCAGCACATTAATTTAATTGGTATGCAAGCAGACAACAAGCCTTGTTACCTTGTTCATAATATTTAGCCAACAAATACAAAAGTAACCGTTCAGCATCCTTGGTGGATAGGAGGTTGAATTCAGTCTGTAGGTTCAAGCGTTATTTATATAGCTCAGGAGATGGCATCTGAGCATAGTTATGGTCCAGAATATTGTTTGAAAGTTCCTCGAATTTAAGCCTATTTAAGTGAGAGGAATAAGATATAATCACCCCTCTTATGTATGCCTTGAGCATCTTTAATAAAAGCGAAGGAGGGGTTGAGTCAGTCTGATTGGAGTACAAAAAATCATCAATAGCGGAAGTAATACAGTCACAGAAACTAGAGTCAGAAAGGAGAAGAGAATTAAACCTCCAGCGAGGAGAAGAAGAATAATGGGTTTTTCCTAAAAGAGCTAGTTCAATAGCTAGAGGGCCATGGTCAGATACCACAATGGGCAAATATTCAGAAGAGGTCACATTCGGAAGCAAGAAATGATAAACAAAAAATAGTCAATCAGAGAAAAGGTATGATGAACATGAGAAAAGAAAGAGTACTCACGTGCCTGTGGGTTATGAAACCTCCACGGGTCAGTGCAACCGTTCATGGATATGAAGTCTAACAGGGTGTCCGCAGTGTTTTAAAAAGTATTAAAAGGTAGTAAATCAAATTAGTAAAAATTAAGGCCATTAAAAGGTATTAATCGCCATTTTACGAGGTATTAATTATATCCTATCCCACATCGGGTGATAGCTGTTAACCATTAAAGGTCTAAATGGTCTTAGGTCCGCTTGGCACACAGTTGACTTTTTGGCCTCTAGAAAGGTCATACTGTGTCCTACAGTGAAGTGCCTTATGGTTTTGGATTCAGAAGACCCATGGCTACAACATGGATGAATGAAATCCAACGTCCTGAGTCAACATCAAAATGCTACACTCATTTCTAACTAGATTTCTATACGATTTTAAAACCCAGCAAAATTCCAAATCCAAAAATGGTTGTTTTATGCAGGATGATGTCCTATGTTATTGAAAAATGTGTTATTTTGTCATTTTCACTTCCTACTTCCTGTCTGTGATATTTTTAGTCAAAAATAAAGACCATCGTCGGCTTTGAGGTGCGATATCTCCGGCTGTGAGTAACACACAGAGATGTGCCACCACCCATTATTTGCGTCTAATTCACCCCTTTCCAACGGTACCAAGCTTTAGTTGCTTCTAGTTAGTTCTACGGTTTGTGAGATAATCGCGTTTGACGCTCTAGAGCGTCAATCGACCTAGGAGGGTTAAAAAGCCAGACAAATATCAAGATGTTGGGAACACACCATTGGCAGGGCTCAATCCGAGGGGCGGGATAAATGGTTGTCTTTCAAATTCCCTCTGCACACAACCTCTCGCCGGCCCCTTCCCCAAAACGGCCATTGTCCAATCACACATCATAGCAACCATTACTATGTGACCAATTCCGACAAACATTGACTCCAAGCAGGATGGTGAAGCGGTGCGCCCACAGCGTTTGTAAATCGGACACTAGATCCCCCGAGAGATTGTCTAGAGGAGTGTTCCTTCCCAAAGCCGAAACGAGCGGTGCCTACGTTGAATAAAACAGTGTGGACGGCTCCACTCCCAGTTAAATGTATCAAACATTACGAAGCATAAATATGTCTGCTCAAAGGTAAGGATAACAGCTAACTAGTTACCGTGTTATTTAGATCTACTAACTAGAGGCAAGAACACAAATTGGACCAAAGTTATTATTACCATTGATATCATTGCCAGAATGTTGACCTACTCTCTAAGCTAAGTTTAATAAGCCCTTTAGCTTTAGCAAACATTAGTTAACATGTTAGCTAATGCTAGGTTCATTAGCTGCTGTCATGTTGGGTCTTTGACCTCCCTAACATTATTTTTCAAAGTTAAAAATAGCGCCCCAACAAGCAACTTCAAATAATTTGTTTTTATCTTTTATGTAGCATTTTATGAACAGAAAACCTACCCAAGAGCATGACTGGTCCACAAGGCTGTGCTGGTTGCATTTGAGTTACAGCTCATGGGGTTTCTCAGATTTCGCTTGCATTTCGCCCATTTCAGACATACTCTGTCTGCAGTGCATGTTGCAGTTCGTATGCGGTGCGGAAGCATGACAAGCCATTGTGCCTTCACACATCACTCAATTGCAGTGCGGTACTGATCCGAATTTTTTGTGTTCCACAAATCAGTGGCGCAGGCACGGATGTGCTTGTGCCAGCCAAAGAAACAGCTGGTACACCCAGAAATCAGATGCATGATGCACTTTTTGTTATAGCCTTGACAAAAAGTTTTTTTCTCTAAACCTAGACTATAACGGTTTAATTATAAAATGTGTTAATTTCAAAATAAATTCTGAATTATTTTAGTTTAAAAAGAACATCCAGATCCACGTAGGCCTACGCATTTAAGTGTATGCGCAAAAATAGCCACCAACGTGACCCCA
Organism: Umbra pygmaea; assembly: GCA_016801145.1. Classification (NCBI taxonomy): domain Eukaryota; kingdom Metazoa; phylum Chordata; class Actinopteri; order Esociformes; family Umbridae; genus Umbra; species Umbra pygmaea. The sequence continues at coordinate 8,527 of JACXGM010041054.1, forward strand.
GCGAATATCACGGGATACTAGCAGTGTAGTAGACAAATTATGCATTAGTTAGCACATTCAGCAGCTAATTACTAATCTTAAGCTGTTTGTGCCAGTACAGTGCGATGCATTGAAGTTGGGGGCTTACAGTTCCACAGACTTTATTCATAGTGTTGGTTTGTTTGTGACATGTATTTTAAAGTATTGTCTGTTTGATACGGACCAAAATCAATGGATCCCCTTTCACTGTAGACACAGTACATACATTTACTATTTACTCCTCAGAACTTTTTAAACAACCAAGTATTGTAACATTGATTAAAGGTGCTATATGTAATACATGTACTGTAATAAATATAAAAATGACGCCAATGCCTCATCAGATACTAAGGAAATATGTTAAGTTGAAATACTATATTTTCTGAAAACAATGCTAATGTCAGTATTTTTTCTTTTGGAAAAGTACATTCCGTGACGGAATTTATGTTTATGTTTTGGCCTGTGTGTTGTTATCAACTGCCCATTTTGACAGCACAAACAGATTGCCAGCCATACCTGTGAAAAACGCAAACCCAGCGCACTACAGCCAGGGAAGCAGCAAACAAACCAACAAGATCATTGAGATTCTACACAACATAAAAAACTCTGCATGTTTCTAAACGGTTCCATGACCATAGACGTAGTAAAACATGGTTCGCTTGTCAGGATTGCGCTGATCTTGTTCGTCACGTTAGTTTCGATTCTGGGGAAGAGGGGGAAGAGGGATACAACTCAGGTATTTAGAATTTGAACTGTAGTACCCATTTTTTAACACTGGCTGTCCGTTTTACAATACACATGTATTGTGTGTAAAATACAATATGAGTGTGTGATAGCAAAAATAATTTAACCTGTTTTAAAAACTATTTATGAAAACAGTAATAAATATGTTGTAGCCTACACACATTTTAATTGAATATAATGTCAGTGTCTCGTGTGACACAATTACATTCACTAGTATGGGATCAAATAGGGGCCAATAATATTTTGAGGTTGCGAAGTGATGTTTGCATGTGTAAAAAAGTTTAGCATCTGTAGAAATATTTTGTGAATGTGTAAAAAAGTTTAGCATCTGTAGAAATATTTTGTGAATGTGTGAAAAAAAGGTTTTGCATCTGTAGAAATATTTTGTGAATGTGTGAAAAAGTTTAGCATCTGTATAAATATTTTGTGAATGTGTAAAAAAGTTTTGCATCTGTAGAAATATTTTGTGAATATGTAAAAAAGTTTTGCATCTGTAGAAATATTTTGTGAATGTGTAAAAAAGTTTAGCATCTGTAGAAATATTTTGTAAATGTGTAAAAAAATTTAGCATCTGTAAAAATATTTTGTGAATGTGCAAAAAAGTTTAGCATCTGTAGAAATATTTTGTGAATGTTAAAAATGTTTTGCATCTGTAGAAATATATTGTGAATGGGTAAAAAAGTTTAGCATCTATAGAAATATTTTGTGAATGTGTAAAAAAGTTTAGCATCTGTAGAAATATTTTGTGAATGTGTAAAAAAGTTTAGCATCTGTAGAAATATTTTGTGAATGTGTAAAAAAGTTTTGCATCTGTAGAAATATTTTGTGAATGTGTAAAAATGTTTTGCATCTGGGGAAATATTTT
>JACXGM010041055.1:0-10142 GCA_016801145.1 Umbra pygmaea
GTCTTGGGCTGCTGAAGTCTTGGGCTGCTGAAGTCTTGGGCTGCTGAAGTCTTGGGCTGCTGAAGTCTTAAGCGTGGCTGCTGATTGCTCTTGCTGAAGCCTGGCTGCTGACGGCTCTGGCTGAAGCATGGCTGCTGAAGATTCTGTTCAGTGGCAAAATCCAGCAATGACTCAGCGACATTCAGTTGTGAAAATATGTCCTGAAGCAGGCTGGCAAAATCCTTGTATGATTGAAGAACTGGATCCTCTGTCTCCCAGAGGGCCTCTGCATAGTCCAGTGCCAGGCCCTCCAAATATGAAAAGGTGGTCAGAATTTTGTCTTCCTCAGGTAGAGGACCCCATGGACACTGCTGAAGTAAGGTATTCATCTGTGTCAAACTGACTACTGATGTTGGATTCCCCATCAAAACTCAGAGTAGGGAGGGAGACAGGTGCCTGAAATGGTGAGGAAGCGGCTCTATCTGAACCACTGGTACCTGGAGCTTAATAATTAGGACCTGAGGCAATATGGCTAGGACCTGAGGCTATATGCATGGGGCCTGATGCTAGAGAATGAGGACCTTTGGCAGAAGAGTGTAGGGCTCCAACTGGTTAGCTAACCTGTGAGCTGAGGGCTCTATCTGATGAACTGAGGGTCCTGACCTGAGACAGAGAAGCTCCGACATAAGGTATAGGAGACCTGATGTGTGACATAAGGGCCCCCTGCCTTTACACACATGGGCCCTAACATGAGCACCTGGGGCCTTAACAAAAGAGCATAAAGCCTTAAGAGAACTTGGGGTCTTAAGAGAACATGGGACCTTGACAAGAGAACATGGAACCTTAAGCCGAGAACTGGATGTTAACAAGGCAGCTCCCTTAGTGAACGCATGCTTCTCCCTGTTGCTCCAAAAAAATGATGTCTCCTTTTTATAAAGGTTGGTCATTCTTTCACGTTTTACGGTAAGGTAGGCAGGAGGCAGGAGCGTTCCTCAATGGTGAAATATTTATTTAACCAAATGATCAGGGTAAAGAATAAAGAACTTCACTACAAACAACCAACTTAATATATTTGAAAACACAAAACCACAGAATTCATAAAGACTGTGTATATAACGAATGACAGGAGACACACTAATGACATAACCAGCTGGGAAAACTTAACCAAAACAAACTAAACACAAGAAAACCAACTAAGGACATACAAGGACACATTAGAATAGACAAAAACACAAGACAAGGGACATTGTCACAATGTCCTTAAACACACGTGAAAAGGTTGTTTTAAAAAAAGTTATATGGGGTCAGAGCTATTCACCTTTATTGCTACAATTTATGCATTAACATCTATTTTTAAAAAGCAAAATCCAAAAATCCAAAAGCTAAATGATATTGATGGTGTAGGAGATATCCTGTAACACAAGTGAAAAGATTGTTATGGGGTAATAGCTATTGATCATTTTTGTGGTGATATTTCATTAAAATCTATTCACAAGTTTCTAAAATGATAAATAAGCAATATAATTTATGTTGATCATAGGGCAGAGGTCACTGAACTTATTCCAGTAGGATTTATTTATAAAAATCATATTGGGCCAGAGCTATGGAGTTTTTCATTAGCAAGAAAAAGTTTAAATTGCACTTTTAAGATGGTCCCTTAACCTTCGCAATAGAAGAAAACAAAGATTCACCTATTTTTCACTTTTCAAACATAATTATGATAACGATATGGGAAAGCAAGGCGTGTTGCTTGTTTGCAAATATAAGCAGATTCATAGAATATGAATTTTTGTCTTTCTTGCATGAAATTCCCAATCTTTAATATAAAGCTAACATCACCGCAGTACCTTTGCTAGCTAGTAGTTTCTGCACACTAACGTTACAGTGAGCATGCTACAGTGCTCTAGCAGGCTAGCTAAAAAATGTCACAGTCTTAGCTAACAAGCAATCTAAATAGACATTCAGTGTTGTTATTAACCTAGTAAAGGAAGTGCCAATTCAGTTATAGTAATAACCTTGACGAAAAATTATAATTTTAAGCTATCTTTACTATTACCTGATTTGAGGAGGGGTGATACTTGACATGAGGAGGGGTGATACTTGACTTGAGAAGGGGTGACACCTGACTTGAGAAGGGGTGACACTTGACTTGAAGAGGGGTGACACTTGACTTGAAGAGGGGTGACACTTGACTTGAAGAGGGGTGACACTTGACTTGAAGAGGGGTGACACTTGACTTGAAGAGGGGTGACACTTGACTTGAAGAGGGGTGACACTTGACTTGAAGAGGGGTGACACCTGACATGAGGAGGGGTGACACCTGACATGAGGAGGGGTGACACCTGACATGAGGAGGGGTGAGAAGTATGGGTGATACTTGATTTGAGGAGGGGTGACACCTGACATGAGGAGGGGTGACACCTGACATGAGGAGGGGTGAGAAGTATGGGTGACACTTGACTTGAGGAGGGGTGATACCTGACCAAGGAATGGGTGATGTTTCAGAAAGAGGGAGGATGTTTGAGTGGTTCAGGGTTGATACTTGACCAAGGGAGGGGTGATTATTGAGAAGGATGTGTGATACCTGACCAGGGGAGGGTTGAGGACTGAGGAATAGGGGTGAGAATTAACTGGTGCAGGGTTATGACATGACCAAGGGAGAGGTGAGAACCAGAGATGAGGAGTGATTATGTTCCTAATATGTTTTCCGTACTACGGTCTTCTTTTGAATGTCGGAAGCCATGACGTGCAATCCACAATTACCGTTCTTCTAGCAGCAGGATATTACGCTGGCAATACATTATTAATACATTAATATTAATATTATTAATACATCCATGGGCAGCACCAACGCAGATTTATTTTTCAAAATAAAGCGCAAATTCCAATCATTGCAATAATCAATCTATATTTAATTGTAAAGCTAGTGAATTATAAACATTTTAACGAAATACTTTAACAAGTATTTGAAAGCAAAAACATATATGTTTTGAAATAATCCCTATCTAAAAATGAATAGTTATTGTAAACATTACTCACTTTTGTACAACCATCCTAAAACTGCTTGTTTGGAATTCAAGGTGCACTGTGTAGAAATTTGTGGCGTGAAAACAAAACAACTTTCTCTTTCGGGTGAGCCCGTTCCATAAGCTGTATAACATTTACTTCATGATATTTTAAAAAATCTAAAAAGGAAGTCTATGGGACAATTATTTTCTACACCATGCAGTGCATATTTTGATGTTTGAACAGGAATTTCAATGAGGACATGACGAGTTGTGCTTCCACAGTGCATGTCCTGTCAACATGCATGCACCGGTCACACATTTTTTTTAAATTGTATTTTAGGCTATACTTTTTTGTTACAACACTGCAGTATAGCTAAGGAATCATATATTTTTTATTTATGGAATACAATGTTTACTGCATTTGTAAGCTGGACAGCAGGAAAGAGAAAGTTCCATCGTTATAGCTCTGATTCTACAAGTAGTACCTTAGTTCGACAGCTTTTGTGCTTTTATTTTGAAGGTTTTCTCATTATAACAAACATATTACGCCAACTTTCATTCTGTCAGTAGAATACTAGTACATCTCTATATAAAAAACTAGTAGATTTAAAGGGTCTAATAATGCATTATATCAATTGACCGATGACTTTATGAAATTTAACTCAGTAGCTACACTATGTCCGACTTTTGCATGATTTGCTCTCAGCCCCGGTCGGTGGATCTTAATTGGGGAGGACGGGCTCGTATTACGCTCGGCACCGAAGTGAATGGAATGGTGCACAACGAACAAAACCAATTGTTTTTTTGATTTGCACACATTCCATTCACAAATTGCTCTGCATTCATCTCTGATAGTATATTCCCAGCTAACAATTTTAGGTTCTGAGAACGTTCTGGGAACATTAGTTTTTGGTTCCCAGAACGTTCCCAGAACGTTCCCTTAAGGTTTCCTTAACGTTCCCCAGGAAAGTTTTCTTAACGTTAATAGAATGTTCCCTTAAGGTTAGGGGAACGTTCTGGGAACCTACTCGAACAATAGAACCTAAAAATAACCTACAGGGAACATTCCCAGAACGTTCTCCTTAGGTTATAAAATTAAACCTAAAAATAACCTACAGGGAATGTTCCTAGAACGTTCTTGTTTGGTTCCCAAAAAATAACCAAATGGGAACCATAAGGGACCCAGCTAGCATAGAGCTGGCGGGACACAGGCGGACCAGCAGAGGCAGAGCTGGTGGTGCGCCAGGCGGTTTGCTCATCGTTTAACCAGCGGTCCACTGCCGGCCAAGAGGTCCACCGACAGGTGAACAGCGTTTTAGACCTTGAAAAATAGTCTAAAGTAAAAAAAGACAAGCTTTTTTCTTTAATATATATATATTTTAGAACTGAATTTAATTTTGAATTTTAAAATAAACTTAACTGTGTTTGTATTGTATTTGAATGTTGTTGTAACCAAATTTGTAAATAGTTATATAGTAAATATTTTTCATTAGATAGATATCTAGAACATAAGCCTAGCCTAGGATATATCCCGTATATGCAGTCGATGGACTAACTGGAACAACAGTATGAGTGCGTAGGATTCCCAGAGGACCCATGTCTAAAACTCTGCTCACCCGCCGGAAGACCACTCATTCGCCAACACTCAGTGTTGCCATGTCCGCGGTTTTCTAGCCAAATTTGGCGATTTTTAAATCAATTTGGCGGTAGAAAATATATAGGTCGCGGGTTGCGGTTTTTTGGACTATTTTTGAACAACCACAGCTGCAGCATTTTCCTTTAAATAAATAAATGTGACCAAGGCTGAATGTTGCGGCCTGTGCCAGGTGTGGGAGGAGCTACTGCTTGTGATGTGTATTAAAGAGAGGGAGAGAGTAGATCGTTTTGAGAGAAAGAGACTGATACGTGCATATTTAGTGCGAGCGGAAAAGAAAATGCGACATGTGCACACATGGCTCAAACGTCATGATAATTGATGTAATTGGTTTAGTGACTACAAAACGAATGAAGTAAAATTTTTATTTCTGCACCATTTCTTAATTTTGTTGGCTCTTCAGACCAGAACATTCATCAGAAAGTAGAAATCAGAGTGCATCACAGTATAGGCTATAGAAACGTGAGGAAGAAAAAAAACATGTTTATGAAGACAAATCATGTTTACTAGCATACTAGACAGGTAAACACCATTTAATTTTCTGATTGTCAGGGAAATGGACAAAATATGGAAGAAAATATTGCAAAGACTAGGAAAAAGAAAAGGGTTTAATGGAATGGATTAGGAACATCCCAGCAGATGACAGTAAAGCACAATAAGCGTATGTGATAGCAAAAAGTTAACTTCGCATTTTTTTAAACACTAACAAATAATAATAAAATAATTTGTATTTCTGATTAAAAAAGTGTTGCAGTAATAACCATGAGAAAAGTGCTGTGGATATAGATGAACAGCAAGTGGAGTTATTGTCAAAAGTTCAGTTATTGTCAAGTTGCGATACATCTGTACTCTCATTCTTGCTGATCCTCGAACTCATTCCTGATCATCTTTGTAGTTTTATTTGTCTTGCTCACTGTACGTGGAGATAATTAAAGGCAAGATATAGCTAACCATGTTGTGGAATGAACCAATACATTTTTAGAAATTAATAGAATAGGGTAAAGCAAATAACATTTAAATGTACATTGTGGAAAAAAGTATTGGAATTATTAACTCAGTAGCGATGTAAACAAATTAGGCTAGTTTTAAGGCATTTTGGGCTGTTTTTGAGCAGTCCTTGGGCTAGTATTTTCTGGTTGACCTGGCAACCCTGCCAACACTCCCGCTGGCGGACAGCCCGTTAAACGATGAGCAAAACGCTAGCGGACCGTCAGTTGTAACCGCCGGTGGTCCGCCGGCTCCATGTTTGCTGGGGAACGTTAGGGGAACGTTCTGTGTTTGCGGGGTTATAAGCAAAACGTATTTAAGTTGAAAACACACAAACATTTAATCTTACATTCTAACCTTCTTTCGTTATTTTTGTATTAATTTCCCTTAATTACTCAATGATTATGCTGGTGTTGGCGTAAACTCAGCTTATTTAATTTAATAGTCCATCCAGTTTAAGTTATACTGAACACATTCAATTCACTCCCCATCCTTAAACCTGAACAAAACGGTGATGGACCTGACTGATATATAAACTGTGTTGTTTGGCTAAATTAATACACCTGTCTGAGAACCTTTTGCGCTAATGTCGAAGATCACCGGACAGGAAATCGCCTCATTTGACAGCCATGACTGCATACTAAGACTTCAGGGCTTTCAGAAATTATACTTTTTTTCTTCTCAAATTCACAGTTATGAAAATAACATAACGCCATATTATCTCAATAAAACAGTTTGAGAAATCAGAAAATGTATACAGTAAATAAAGCAAACTAATTCCAATGCAATTTGAGTTTCCCCATGTGCTTTAACAGTAATATTATTTGTCATGCGATATTATTGCCGATGACCACTTCAAATATTAAAAGGTCAAAATAAAACAATCTTATTATAGTTAGATCTGATAAATTCCAGGCCCAAACGCAAGTGTGTTCTGGTTCTACTTGATCTTGGCTTTTTGTTGTTATGACTACGAGGTCGTAAATCCGCCATGTTTTCCCTCTAGTAGCGTTGCGACAGAGACGGAGAACTCAAAGGACATGAATGTAGAAAATAATAATACGGCAGAAACAGCGAGTGAGCAAACGGATCACGGCAACGACATCATCACAATTCAAACCACCCTCGGCGATGAAGGTTAGAACGGTTTAAAAAATAATAATACCGTTGTATTACATTTGCTGTATTGAAGGAACAATTCCAATTGAGTCAACTTATTTAGCTGCCATAGCTACCTAGCTAGTACTAGTAGCTGCTTTTATTCTAGGCGTTAAAATAAGGACGTTAGGAACACTGCTGGACCAATACAGTTTGCGATAACTACCCAGTGTTGAGTATGCGATGTGTGAAACCTAATCAAATATCCGACTGGACGGTCCGGTTTTGGCGTTAATAACTAGCTAACTATACTTGCTAGGTACGGAAACAAGTTAGCTGGCTGCTCCACTTGCTCGCTCATGTCACTGTTGTTTAGCGAATTGTTTAACAGTAGTAGGTCGCTTAACTAGTTGTGTCAAATGATTTATTTAGCAAGATAGGTTGAACGCGGGTTGATATGTTGACGCTGATGGGTTTTATTGATGGGAAGTGTATTTTTCTCATGCACTTAATTGCAGATGAAGATGTACACAAGTGTGGACGTTGCCAATCCGAGTTTTGTACGCTGGAGGCTTTCATCCAGCACAAGCTCCAGCAGAACTGCACGCGGGTACAGGATCCCCAGATATCCTGTAAGAAACTTCAGCATGAAAATCAAGAGGTAGGCTAGCTAGATCAATGCACACAAACGCATTCAATAATTTCTAGGATGCAAAAATGCATATGTTGAAGTTTGTGTTGTGTGTTGGTCAGATTTCTCACTCAGATGGAACATATAATGCCGTGGTAAGAGTGGATGGAGGTGCACTGTCTTCAGATGAACCAGAGATATCAAACACCAATGGTCTGTCTATTTCTTGACAATGTTTCCAAGACCCTCCACTCTATGCCTAACTGATAAAGCATGTCTTGATTAATTGGCATCTCATGGCATTGATTTTGCTATACTCTCTGAAAGTTTTTTCTTTTAATTATTATTATAAGATTATTCTTTTGAATGACATAGTGACACAACGTACAAGACTGCTGATTTGTCAAACAAAATTGCTGAAAGGCATTGAAGAAACTAATCTGATATATCCTGTCAGATGAGATTGAAGCTGAAGGCCAATCCTGTCGGGGTCGCAGGAAAAGAGGGAAGGTTACGGGTCACAGAAGGGTTGCTGATGCACACAGCCCTGAGGGTTCAGACAAACCAGTGTACATAGTCAACAAAGATGGTCGTTACATTTGCCAACTATGTGACAAGACATTTAAAACCGTGAGTAGTACTGTACATCTGTTTCCTGGTAATTGGCCTAAGAATGAACCCCAAATTATAGGCATGTTTTTTTAAATTGTTATGAGCTGTTTGTTCCCCCTGGCCAATTCAAACTCTTTTCCTTTTCTGTGTCTACCATTTCTATACAGACAAACATTCTAAGAACTCATATGATCACACACAGTGAGAATAAGAATTTCCCCTGTGAGCTCTGTGGGAGTGCCTTCCGCACCAAAGGCTCCCTGATTCGCCACAATCGCCGTCACACAGGTAACTGAGGGGGGATGAACTCAGTAACATTTGCTGCTTGAACACATGTAAAAAAATATATATTTTTCTCGAACAATCTCCCCTCTTTTTTTTCCCCCACAGATGAGCGGCCTTACCGCTGTAACTTATGTGGGCTCTCCTTCAGAGAATCTGGGGCTCTTACCAGACATCTTAAATCAATCACTCCCTGCACTGAGAAGATCCGCTTCAACCAATACAAGGAGATTCTTGTCAGCAAGGATGGACGGCAGAAAGGTAGCCTGTGAATTGATGCCTGGATCATGGGCAAAGTGTATTGATAGATGAATGGGTACGTGATATAATGGTTTAAGCTAGATATTTTTTGTTTGTTAGGAGTGGAGGCAGATGCTGCCTCATTGGCTCCTCAGCAGGAAGTTGATCAGCAGCAGGAGGAGGAAGTGCACATGGTCAGTGTTGTGGAGACTGATAGTGGAGGTCAGGAAGTTGTTCACGAGGTCCACTTTGACATGGAGATGGAAGGAGAAAGGCAGGAACAGCAGGTACGTGAAGTGGGGATGTATTTTGGTTTTCTAAACTGGATTTGTCTCCTGATCTTCCCTCATTGGTTTTATTTAAATAATAAATATCAACAAGGTAGGTACAGATTATACTGTGAACAAATGAAGTAATAGTTCAGCAAACTCACCATTCTTGATATCCAGCGTGGCAGAGTGGCATCATGGTGGCCAGTGTCACAGCATTTCCGACTATGCTCTTGTAAGAAGTTCCCCTTTTTATAACAAATGAACAACCATTAAGACCCATGCTTATAGGTGCAATCAATCAATTACCAGTACACGGCTGCCAATTAAAAGGGACATACCAATTCCTAGTAAAGGGTAGTCCTTCATACGCCCACATGACAAAGGTGCCTGCTATGCACTGCTGCCTTAAAGGCTGATGTTTAAGCAACGCCGCCCAGGTTAAAGTTACTTTGCCCACTGTTCCATAGTTGTACTTAAAATATCAAACTTGTAGACACAGTCCAGTAAAAAACAATCTTAACAATAACCCTAAAAATGCTGGTTATTAAAATTTGGTGAATGTTATTAACGTAAAAAACTTTACATTTTAGAATTTCACTAGACACTTTAGTTAACTGTTATTTTAAGGAACAAAATTAAACATGTATGCCTTGATCTGGAAATCTTTTGGTTACTAGTCAGATGCTGAAACCTCTTGGCCACTGTTGGATACTGCAGCCTACTGAGAGCTTAATAGTAAAGATAATCAATATAAATACAGGTTATATTTACATTTGATTGGCTGATGAAAAAGAGAGGTTGGATTTTCTTTAACCTGGGCGGAGTTGCTTGAACAGCCTGTGAGGCAGTAGTGTCTTCCAGGAACATTTCAGGGCAACTTTATTTATTTTTTTCTTGTGATTTTTTTTTCTCCTTTCCTCCCAATTACCTCTAATCTTGCCTTGTTGGTAGATCTGCAACTCCTTGGACAGTTCTGTGGGAGGGCCAAGGGCACAAACATGGTTCATCCAAATCATGTCACCCAGCCTTCGATTATTTTTGCACTGCTCATCCAACAATGAAGCCTTTAGTCAGATCCTGCGTAAAAGAGAACAATATGGAATTGTTCAATGCTTCCAATCTGCAAAGAAGTTAGTGAGGATTCTGAGGTTTAATACTCCAAGACGGAGCAAGGTTGCACACCTACTTCTAATGGACGGAATATAGTTGAGCACCAATATTGCTATATTCACATGGAGGCAATTGAAAAAATAATATAAATAAGTTGCTTACGCGTTTCGGCTGCAAGCCTTCATCAGAGCATACTTGTATTGAAAAAATAATATAAATAAGTTGCTTACGCGTTTCGGCTGCAAGCCTTCATCAGAGCATACTTGTAT
>JACXGM010041056.1:0-10126 GCA_016801145.1 Umbra pygmaea
GTATGTAGTCCATAACCTCTATGTATGTAGTCCATAACCTCTACGTATGTAGTCCATAACCTCTATGTATGTAGTCCATAACCTCTACGTATGTAGTCCATAACCTCTATGTATGTAGTCCATAACCTCTACGTATGTAGTCCATAACCTCTATGTACGTAGTCCATAACCTCTACGTACGTAGTCCATAACCTCTATGTATGTAGTCCATAACCTCTACGTACGTAGTCCATAACCTCTACGTATGTAGTCCATAACCTCTATGTATGTAGTCCATAACCTCTATGTATGTAGTCCATAACCTCTACGTATGTAGTCCATAACCTCTACGTATGTAGTCCATAACCTCTATGTATGTAGTCCATAACCTCTATGTATGTAGTCCATAACCTCTATGTATGTAGTCCATAACCTCTACGTAGGTATTCCATGACCTCTAAATAGGTAGTCCATAACCTCTATGTATGTAGTCCATAACCTCTATGTACTGTAGGTAACCCCACAAACCCAAACCAATACTTCAGCTGGTGTAAAAAGACAATTTGTGGGAATTTCAAAAACAAGTTACAAATTAGATATTTAGCTTGAGATATGGTGCGAACAGTTGACATGACCACAGCATTTCTGTTTATGTTGTCTTTGGCTTCTGTTTGAAACTTAACTACCCTATACAATTTTCTGACTGAGGAAAATGCATACGAAGAATGCATTACTACAGCTTTTGGACCCCATTTTGTTCTAAAAGCTAGACATCACACACAAATGAAATTGGCAAAAATGCCTGTCCACTGTGAGCATGAGTCTGTGATCACGGGAACACTCCAAGTTATTCTTCTGAAAGAGACAAATCGCTCCCCCCAGCCCTCACTGGCTTTGTGAATGTGGCCCAAGTGCATGACAGAGCCAATCCACAGGGGTGTGAGTGAAGCAGCTGGCTTAAGGCCGATTTATACTTCTGCGTCGAGGTTACGACGTAGCATACGCCGTCATGAGCATTTATACTTCTCCGGCGGTGTCTGTGGTGCGCTGCAATTTCGCTTAAAGCTGCTGCTGTTTCGAGGTTAGGCTACTACAAACAATGATGACTGAAACTGAATGGATCATATTGGAGTTGAAGCTGATCGATTAGGAAAAGCAAATACTTTTACTTAAAATGCAGAAACGAGAGAAGGCGTCGGATGAGATTGTACAAATTTAAAAATTGTGCCGTAGTAGAACAACAATCCGCAAATGCGATGCCGGAAATGCAATGCAATCAAGCCGACCAATCATAGATCTTGCAGCTGCTTTTGTGTCACTTGTAGTTACATTTTTGGAGAGGTGCACATCTGCTACGGCGCAGGGTATGGCGAAGGCAGCTAGCTATGGCGTAGGCTACGGCGTAACCTTAACGCAGAAGTATAAATTGGGCTTTAGTTTTCACACAGTTAGTAGAGCCACCAAAATGAAACCCACCTCACTCAGGGACTGAGATATTTCTTTAGCTAACTGGGTCTCCATGGTTTCAGGAAGTTGCGCATACAAGCAATTGGAATGTTCATAGGTGTCTTTTTTGTACTTTTGCTGAAAAGCATAGAAGGGATCCCCCCGAATTCAGTTTTAGAATTTTTGACAGATATTTGTATATCATTATTTGTACCATTTATACTGCATATTTTTAAGAACACACATACGCAAAAATATACAGTACATACAATCTGAAAATGCATATATAATGCAGTACAACCTGTTTGTTGTATAATAAAAATCAAGACATCCATACACACACCGGTGCAATATTTACCTCACTTTGCATTTCTGAAATCTGTTTAGAAAACTCTGTCTCCTTTGTTTCTGGTAGTTTGGAGAAAATGCTACTGGATGTCTCCTGTTTTCCTTTTTGTTTGTACTTATTCTGAAAACACAACAAGAGGGTCAATTACTAAGCAGAGCAGAACAAAACCAATTCGATCTTGTACTGGTACATTATCATAGCTTGTAAAACAAGAGTATTCACCAACAGACCCACCTCACTTTGCAGTTGCGTCACGGTTTTAGCAAACTCAATCTCTGTGGTTTCCGGAAGTTGCGAATACAAGGAAGATGAACAGTCCTTTTTCACACTTTCTTTGTACTTGTTCTAGAGAATAATAATTTTTGATATGATCTGATGTTTTCAATAAATTTACTATGGAAGACATCTGAGATTGATAACAGGCCTGACTTGCATACCTCACTCTGTATCTGGGAAGCCTCTTTGGCATGTTGGGTCTCCATAGTTTCTGGTAACATGGCATAGAGACAACTAGAGGCTTCTTTCCTCACTGCTTCCTTATATTTAGTCTGTGACATAATGAGAACAGCTGTTTCATATTCAGAATTTGCATCTCAGTATATCATTGTATATCATTACCAGCAATCAAAATAGATACTGTCTATTGTAATGACTTATTAAATAAAACAGAGTACAGCTTAATCATTGGAATTGGCCTAAAATATAGTTTGTGATTGATTGCTAGTATTGTTTAGCATACTTGAGACAGTCAGTGAATAGAAAAGAAGTGAATAAATCAACAGTGTCCAACTTTAACCTGACTCTGTAGTTCTGACATGGCTTTCACAAACTGGGTCTGGTTGGTCTCTGGCAGTTGGGAGTAAAGGCAGGTAGATGTACACTTCTTACCATCCTCTTTGTACTTGTTCTAGAGCATCAATTGAAATTACATTTTGAATTAAGAAAGAGTTGTAAAAAGGGTAGTTAATCAAATACAATTATAATTACTTCATTTTTACTTTTGATCATTATTTAACCAGTTACATTTTACTAACTTAGCAGACACTCTTATCCAGAGAAACTTACAGTAAGTGCATGGAGCAACTTAGAATAAAGTGCCTTGTTCAAGGACATAACTAACTTTGGTCAGGAATCAAAACAGCAACCTTCTGACTACAGGTCTAACTCCTGAAACACTGAGCCCATTTTATTTCCACTAGTGTTACCAGAAACCTCTGAGTGTTTGTTCATCACCTCACTCTGAAGGTCAGAGACTTGAGCTGCAAGCTTGATCTCAGCGGTCTGGGGGAGCTGGGAGTACAGACTGCTGGACTGGCTTCGCTTCCCACTCTCTTTGTACTTATTCTGGGAAGACAACAAAATACATAAAGTACTTATAACATTTACATTTCAAAATGAGCATGGTTTTGAATGTTTTGTATCTGGGAATTGGTGGAATATAGCATTAGGAATTTGGCATTTACCTCACTCTGTAGATGGGAAGCCTCTTTGGCGTGTTTAGTGTCCATTGTCTCTGGTAAGGTGGCGTACAGAGAAGTAGAGGCCTCTTTCTTTCCTGCCTCCTTGTATTTAGACTAGAAAGACAAAACGACAAGGTATTTGTTGACATTATAAACAACAAAAAATACTGAATCAAATGGGGTCCGCGTGGCGTAGTGGGATAAGTTGCTGCATTGCAGGATAGTCATGTCATGGTGGTCATGGGTCGAGTCTGACTATTGGTTCTCTGACTTTCCTCAGGCCTCCTGCATGAGGCAGCGCAAATTGGCATAGTGCTGCCCGGGATTTGGGTTAGATAATTCAGATAATCTGTTCTGCCACGTTGCTCTCCAGCGACTCCTTGTGTTCAGATCGGGCACCTGTAAATTATGTCACAGAAGTATTGTTGGTAAACGTAATCATCCCGTGCACGATCTGACTAAAGGCTTCCTCGTTAAGTGAACAGTCGGAAAAAGAAGCGGCATCTCGAGCGAACATGTGGTTTGATGAACAATCCCACAGATCTGTCCAAGGAGTTGCGAAGCTGCCGACAAGGCAGAGTTAGTGGGAATTGGGAAGGGAGGAAAAAAATAATAATAATCCTGAATCACAAATTATGCATTCAATAAGATGTTTTTCCAAAGTTAGTCAATGACTTGTTGAATACAAGACTTTCCCGCTTTTAACATTCTCACTGTATCTAATCAACAAGTGGCATGCCTATCAAATACTGCAGGCTGTTTGTCTATTTAAGTAACAAGATGGAGGTGGCAGTCAGAGTCTAGCTGCTGAGTGTTGTTGGAGAAGTTGGTGGTTCGTCATCACGAGAACAAGACTGAGTCTCACCTGAGAGATCTCTAGAGACATTTCTTTAGCAAACTTAGTTTCCATGGTTTCAGGCAGAAGTGCGTACAAGCAACTGGAGAGTTCCTGGGTGTCACTTTTGTAGTTTTGCTGAAAAATACAGAATGTTTTCATTAAAAAGTAAAATATATCATACAATTGCTCAGATGAAAAACAAGATAGCTTTACATAATGAGACATCCAACAAATAAGCCTATAGAGACAAGTTGTTTATGTTCAGAAAGACAGACAGACAGATAAGCCCTTTAGCAGACACATAGTATATTGAGGTAAACTGTGCAATAAAGTAGAGGAGATACTGAAATATACTACAAGACAAAACTAATCAGAGTAAATATTTTCTTTACCTGACTTAAGAATTCTGATAGCTCTTTGGCAAATTGTGTGTCTTTTGTTTCTGGCAGTAAGGAATATGCATTCTTGGAAAGCTTCTTCATAGCATCTTCTTTGTATTTCACCTAAAAATGGAAATCTATTTAATTTCTATGGATCCAGATAGTGTGTCTATGAAATGCTAGTTTTTGCAAACTTATCTGGTGGCATCCATTTTTCCCAATGTCCTACCTCACTATAAATATCAGCATGCCCCCTGGCTAACTGGGTCTCAGGCGTTTCTGGAAGCAAGGAGTACAGAGATCTAGAGGCTTCCTTTTTGCCACATTCCTTGTATTTCAGCTAGAGAAGGAATAACAATGGTTATAACATTTGTTGATCAGGATAAAAATAATTATTAAAACATAGACACCTGCGCAAGTCTTAAGTGGGGAAAAAAACAACACTTTATATTGTGGGACACTAAATAATATTTTGCAAGTTGATCTGTTAATGTATTTATGGATAGACTGAAACAATGTTTGTATGTGACATTTAAAAGAATACTATATACTATGGAAAATATAAAATCAAAAATTAGGGTACCTCACTCTGTATCTGGGATGCCTCTTTGGCGTGCTGGGTCTCCATAGTCTCTGGTAAGGTGGCGTACAGAGAAGTAGATACCTGCTTCTTTCCCTTCTCCTTATATTTTTGCTGAAACCGAAAGTAATGTTTTGTTTCAAGGTGTCCTACCATTTGAAATTCTCCCTGAAAGTATCCCATTGAGGTCTTGAAAAATAGACTATTGAAATGCACCTGACAGTCATTACACAAAACATTAGTTAGCTAAACCAATTAGCCGGAGAAAACATTGTGTCCTTTGTAAGACATCACAGTTGCCATGACTGTATTCATAATCTGTTGGGCTACATGTACATTTTAGTCATTTAGCAGTTGCTCTTATCCAGAGCGATTTACAGTGTGTGGAGCAACATTAGGTAAAGTGCCTTGCTCAACGACACAACAACATTTGGCACAGTGAGGAATCGAACCGGTAAAAGTCTGGCTCCCTAACCACTGAGCCATCTGACACCTGGGCTACATTTCACATAGCACATTATGGAGGCTTCAAGAAGAAAGAAAAGTTCACCTCACTCTGGAGTTCAGAAACAGCTTTCACAAACTCGATCTCCTTGGTCTCTGCTAGTTGGGAATAAACGCTTGTCGAAATACTATTTTTTCCGTCTTCTTTATACTTGTTCTGATGGACATAAAAAAGCATTACAATTGCAACTTTATGTTAAGCAACCTAATAATTACATGGAATTTGCATTAGTGGAAATGCGATAATTAGACAGAAGAGTTCCTTGCTACCTCACTTTGCAGCTCTGTGAGTGCTCGCGCAAACTGAAGCTCTATTGTGTCAGGAAGTTGAGAATACAAGGAGGTTGAAATGTCCTTTTTGCATTCCTCTTTATACTTATTCTGAAAACAGAGCAAAACCAGAACTGGATAACAAAAATAACACCATCTCAATTAAGATATGGTTAAGATAAACCTCCATAGCAAATAAAGCTGTGGAAAACAGAACCCATCTATTTGTGTGTGTGAGACCGTGTGTGTGGGTGTGTGTGAGTGTGACTCACCTCACTCTGTATCTGGGAGGCCTCTTTGGCGTGCTGGGTCTCCAAAGTCTCTGGTAGCATTGAGTACAGAGATGTGGAGAACTGCTGCTTTCCTTCCTCCTTGTACTTAGCCTGCCAGCCACCCACACACACGCGCACAAACACGCACACACACACACACACGTGCAAGAAGGAGAAATCAATAATCATAACATGGTGAGGAAAACATACATAAAGCCTCCTTTGTGGACTGATTTGGTGTCCATCAACACAATCTGGACTTGGTGGCAAAGCCGAAGCATTGCTGTCTACACTGCTGACAATCTCATTGGTGGTTGTTATCATTTCCAAACCAACGGGCCTTGACACCATCCTCCCTCTGAATGGCTAATCTCTCAACCTGCCTGTCTGTTAACTGAACCCACAGTCCAAGCAAATGCCCTACAACCAAAATAGACTGTTCAAACATAGTTTCCTGTTGAAGTCGACTGGTATCCATTTATGGCTTTGCAAAAAGGACTGAGTAGGTGTGGGAGAAAATGTACAAAGGCCCTGAAAAGCCTTAAACTAAATGCAATTGTTTTGATTTGGCTACAATTAGCAATGTGAAAAATTCAATTTCAGATGAAATTTTGAACAGGCAACGATCCGTTAGCTCTCCAATCAAGTCTCTGAAGTATCGGAACTCTTAATCATGTGTTTTTTTTTAAACGCTAGCTTTTTCTGTTGGCGGTGAAAAGCTAACACTTCAGTGCACCGCTTAGTTTGTGGGAGTGTACGGAAAGATGTATTTAAAACAACCCTGTGATAATCACCTGAGATATTTCTTGAGACATTTCTTTAGCAAACAAGGTCTCCATTGTTTCAGGCAGTTGCGCATACAAAGTTTCTGACATATCCTGGTTCTCTCTTTTGTACTTGACCTGGGAAAATATAGAAAATATTGTATAAAATGAAAGAGCAAGTCATTCTACAGTTGAAACTAAAAAGACTGGGCATAAACACACACACGCACAGTTGCCATGGAAACACTTACGACATAAATTCAGTTTAGTAAAACATGGAAATTAACTCAAAACAACCTGATATAAATACCAACATTAAAAAAGTCTAAATGATCAGAATAAGAATCAGCTTTACTCACTAAATAAATTAACACCCAGTTACACATGATGCTGCTAGCATTAGACAACATTTAACGCTAGGGACTGAAAACACAGCATTTATCTAAAGACCACATACATTTATACTATTTAGTACACATTAACTGTTAAGCACATGAGGGATTTAAGTAGTAATGTGCATCCTGTACATAATACTTGTTGTTGAGTTAGTTGTTGAATTAACGAACACTAAAACAGCTGCTTTACCTCACTCTGGATTTCAGACATCTTTTTAGCAAACTGAGTGTCGGCTGTTTCCGGGAGAAGGGAGTAGAGGCTTGGGGAAACGTTGCTTTTACCCCCCATTTTATACTTCACCTATAATGAAATAAGTTGTATTGGATGTTTTATGTGAGTGTTTTGAATATACAGAGAGAGATAATTAGATAATAGAGAGATAATTCTAGTTTTGTGTGGTCAATGTACTGGTTGAAATGAGCGAAAGCAGAGACCACAGTACAAGGGGAGCTGACTCCTTCAGGTGTTTAGAAAAGCCCTATTTCCCCAATCAGTCAGCTACCAGGCAATGCTATATTGTGTTGGCCTGACAGGACTACAGTGTACCTCGCTCAACATCTCAGAGTTCTCCCTGGCCAACTGAGACTCAGTTGTCTCTGGGAGAGCAGAGTAAAGAGAAGTGGACATCTCTCTTTTCCCATCTTCCTTGTATTTGATCTGGTAAAGAGGAAACAAATTCAGAACATCAGGGATTTCAAAGGTTAGCAGCTGATAAAACAGAGATGTTGTGTGTTTCACTGTCTCTGTACAGTCTCTGTACAGTCTCTGTACAGTCTCTGTACAGTCTCTGTACCGTCTCTGTACCGTCTCTGTACCGTCTCTGTACCGTCTCTGTACCGTCTCTGTACCGTCTCTGTACCGTCTCTGTACCGTCTCTGTACCGTCTCTGTACCGTCTCTGTACCGTCTCTGTACCGTCTCTGTACCGTCTCTGTACCGTCTCTGTACCGTCTCTGTACCTGGCTCTGGAGCTGGGAGACATGCTTGGCATGCTGGGTATCCAGAGTCTCTGGCATCACAGAGTACAGAGGCTTTGCCTTATTTCTCCCTGCCATCTTGTACTTAGCCTGAAAAACAAGTATTAAAACCAACATAGGGTATCCAACTGGAGCAGATACAGCATATAAAATATGACAAACTCCCTTTCCAAGGTCTAAATATGTTACCAAACGTAACATCTGTATAATGCAGCCCTCAATATGAAAACCTACATGAATTTTGCATGAAACATACTGAGTGGCTACTCTTCTTACCTGACTTTGCAGTTCCGAAACATTTTTGATAAACTGAGCCTCCATGGTATCTGCTAACACGGAATAGACACTTTGAGAGACACTCTTCTTTCCGCTCTCTTTGTACTTGAGCTAGTAACGTTAAAAGAGAAGAAATGGAATGCATAATGGACTTTCACATGACAAAATATTAAACTACCCATTCCTTCGTCTTGCTAAAGTCAGACCAAGCTGCACTACTTTAAGCGTTGTGGGTCTATCAGTGGGACATTTGGGTTGCCATGGAGCTGTAAGGAAACCAAGGCAGAGAGCTACGTTAATATTGTACATGATTGACCCAATTTGCGCTGCTCTATGTGGGACCCCCGAGGCAATGTCTGTATGACGCAACCAAGATCCAGAATCCTGGCTGCGATGGGATGTGCAGCGAAACTGGATGCAGAGAATTGCCTTGTAGAGGGAACTACTGCTGACAATCATGGAAGATGCTACTCCTTTGTGGTATGTTTCAGAATACCTTTGCAGTAGGAGCTGTGAACGACTGCTATATATATATATTTTTTTTAATGACTCTGACATTCTGATTCAAAATGATTTACAATAAAGTATGCAAATAAATACATTTTTAGGATGGTTAAGGGACCCTAAAAGACATGATGCGATAATACGTTGAACTATCGGTACTCAATCTTTAATTAGAGGTTAATTGCTGCTCTACATTCACAAAGATGTCTCAGCAGCCATAACATATTTCCATTAGCATCGTAGGTCTGTGAGGAGAATTTTCTCTCACCTCACTCTGCAGCTCTGTGAGCTCCCGAGCTCTCAATGTTTCCATCGTCTCAGGGAGATGAGAGTAAGCTGAGCCAGTGGAGACATTCTCACCTTTGTACTTGAGCTGGAAAACAAAGGGCTTTCTGGTTGAGCAACACACTGAAAAGATGCTGCCAACAGCAAACAGAGGTTTCCAAAATCTGGCCTATTCATAGTGAGACTTTGAAGCCCTCCAAAAAACTGACATTTTCCTAATCTCGTAGCATATTTTAAGTGTACTAACTGTATTAATTCCAGGCCATTTGTATGGTTTTTACAAGCATGTATACAATAAATACACTCCACATGTAAATTTACAGCAGCTGTGCAAGGTACATTCATCACACACCTGCCAATGTAGCAACAACAGTGTACTACGCTGGCATGTAAGTAGAATATACAATACTAGATGTATACTGTACCTCACTCTGTATCTGGGATGCCTCTTTGGCGTGCTGAGTCTCCATAGTCTCCGGTAGGGTGGCGTACAGAGAAGTAGAGGCTTCTTTCTTGCCTGCTTCTTTGTATTTTGTCTGAAATAAATTAAACAAACACAGCAAAAATGATACAGCTGCCTTTGTAGACAAATTAAAAACATACAGGTATTCTCTGGTCCAGGATGAATCAAATTAAAAACATACAGGTATTCTCTGGTCCAGGATGAATCAAATTAAAAACATACAGGTATTCTCTGGTCCAGGATGAATCAAATTAAAAACATACAGGTATTCTCTGGTCCAGGATGAATCAAATTAAAAACATACAGGTATTCTCTGGTTCAGGATGAATCAAATTAAAAACATACAGGTATTCTCTGGTCCAGGATGAATCAAATTAAAAACAT
>JACXGM010041057.1:0-10153 GCA_016801145.1 Umbra pygmaea
TACTTTTATGTACTCTGACACACTAGTACCCACATTAATACTTTCACTTCAGTATAAAACTCACATGTGTTTCCTTCATTTTGATACCAAGAGTATGTTTATAGCCCTTGTAGTTTTGGAGATATACTCCATTAGATTTGGGCATGTTTTATTTCTTTCAAAACCAGAAAAAACGCTTGGGGATGAACAGGTTAAATTAGATTTTCCTGGACATTTTAATATATCTACAGCAATGTAAAAAAAACTATTAGTTTCATAATTGTTTTCAAATGTTACGCATGTATAAGATTAAGTAAAACATGATTTTCTTGTATCAAATCAGTTGTTTGTAGCCAATTCTCAGTAGCGTACACAATGCTCGTTGTTTATTGTTTCTTCTGATTACATATTATTTGTCATTCCACTTCATCAAACTTAGAGAAGCTACAATATAAGATAGCTATATAATGCTAGTATATGCTGATTGATAATATAAAACTTTTAGCTACAGTAAAAAAAGTTTAGGCATTAACATCTACCCTTCCAACTCAAGATTAAATAAATAACAAGCCTACCTGTTTGGTGCTGTAACTTTTATTCTTACTTGTAACAGTTAGCTCTCATGTATTTCCTTCCCATGATTAGTCATTAAGAATCTCCAAGTAACTTGCCACACTGTGGCTACCATCCTGAATGGATTTACCATTTTGAATAAGGTGCGACAATAACCTGCATGCTAATTCTTGTGATATTTAATGACATTGATTCCATATAGTAATCAATAAGTAAATCAATAAATAAGGGAAAGTGGCTGTGTGTCACATCCTCAATTCCTGAGTTTCATTTTTTTTCTAAACAATTTGACAGGCAATATGTATATGCATTTTCTAAAATCAAAAATATATTTTTCCAAATATTATACTTAAGTTATTTGACACTCAGATTAAAATCTAAAATGCAGGAAATGCGTTCTAGGAAATCAAATCCCCAGACCCCCTCCTGTGGCCATCCCCCCATGTTCCAATCCTGACTACGCCCTTGGGGCCGATGCTCAACAGGTGTTAATCACCAGCAGGGGAAATCACTTTCTGCCATACAACAGGATGTTTCTTTTTTGCACAAGGAATTAGGCTTAAGTATTTCCCGACTGGTTAGAGAATGAATTCATTTAGATGAATGTTAATGGAAACTAGCATAATATGCTTAACTTGCTAGCAGGTTAGCTAAGCCAGCAACAACTGCCTCTACAACCCCGTGGTATGGGGCCTAGTGTACTATAGTACATGCTTCATTTGTTGGCTGGAGGAAAAGTATCAATATGCATTCTACGCTGAGATACTGCTGATTTATGGAATGCCTCATCTTATCTCTCTGGTGTCCTGTTGAATCTTAGGATGGTGACATAGGATGACCAGAGTCCTTGGAACACAACACAGAACTACCCGGATTGACAAAATCTTGTAAAAGTCCACTGCCCACAACCCACCTGGCTGTCTTTGTTCCTGTATACCTGGTGGATCAGGCCCCAGGACAACTCACAGGACATGCATGTGTACTGATAAACCACTTGGCCTTATTTGGACATACATGTACACTCATAAACTTTACACCTGGCACAGCCAGAAGAGGAATGGCCAACCCACTGTGTCTGGATCCTCTACAAGTTTCTTCCTGGGAGGCAAATTACTAGGGAGTTTTTCTTGACACTGTACTTCCATTTCGCATTTTTGCTTACTCTTTGGGGTTTTAGGCTGGATGCCTGTAAAAGCACTTTGTGACTGCTGATTTAAAAAGGGCTTTATAAGATAAAATTGATTGATTTGAACTGTACTTCATAGACGCACCTGTCTAGTTTTGTTTAGATGTATATTGCACATTTTCTGTTCATCCAATAAACCTAATTTCACTACTGACATATTACTGTGTCCCTTAGTTATTTGATAGATCAAAATGAACCTGCGGATCCAAACACCCAACTATTTATAAATGACAATCATTAAAATTGTCAGGGGTGCATACGACTGTAACTAAATGAGTTTGTGTCACAGTTATGTGTTCTTAGGGGATAACTGTGCCATAGGGGTTTAGCTTCACCCTGTGGACATGTTAAACCAGTATTCTATTGCAACTGTCTTAGTTTAATCCACCTTCATTGTTCACTGCTGATCTTTGTTACAATGTAGTGTCTGTATTTCTGTTTCCCTCTGTTCCCTGTCTTTGTCCTTCATTGTTGGCCATAAACCCTAGTACACTGTGTTTATATTACTTACTGTATCTACGTTCCATTCGTTTACTGTTGCCCAGCGCAGACATATATTTGCCAGTCACTGGCGCTTTGAATCTTTCTAGAAATAAAACACATAGCAACCATCCTTCTGCATTCTGCCTCCTGATTACCGCAGCTGTTACAATGTGGCTAACTGTTGTAGCACAAAGCTAAACATGTTCCACCAAAAATAACTAGCTACCTACTGTTTATAAGTTAGTGGCTTCCTGCTAACATTATTTGAACAATTACTAATGTTGGTCAGCAAAGCATGATTTTAATGACGGTTTTAAAATGCAATTTAATTGATGCAGTGTTATGTCCCAATACTGGCATAGTGGATTATTGAACACTTAACCATATGTACTTTACAATCACCAGGGGCCTCATTTATAAACGTGGCGTACGCACAAAAGAAGGCGTACGCCGCTCTCTACGCACTAATTGGGATTTATAAAAAGCAAACTTGACGGGAAAATGTGCGGTCCTTCACTGAAACTCTGACCCATGCGTACGCACAAAAACGGGTGAAATGAGAAATGGCGGCATCGCCGGCAGTTGGATGAAACACGTGAAACTTTCTGAAACTGCAGACTGTTGTGTAGCTAAACGAAATTGAAATACTGCCTCTTATTAATAATATGAACATTTCACAAAGCCATTCTCACAATCAACAGCCTGTGGTGAAATACAAATAATATAAAACAAGATTGTAGCCAACGTAAATGCAAATAAAGACACATTTGCAAAAAAAACACTCAAATATGTTCTGTAATTATATTGGCATGTTATGTAATACATCCTCATAAATAATACGGTAAACAGAACAAAATCATGTTTAAAACTGATATTCTTGTTGACGTCTCTGTCTGGTGGAGCAGTAAGACAAATATATGATGATAGATGGAGATAGTCAGTCAATATTGTCCATTGGGTAAATTTGTTTTCATAGTACATGTCTTCATCAGCTACAGAATCATAATGTTCATTTATATTCGTTTAGTTCATTTCATTTTTAAATGTGTTCCATCGAAACACATGTCTTAACCATTTTGATAGGTGCAAAAACTTCCATCAACGCAGAACTATTTCCCATTTACATTCTCATAAATGAGGCCCCAGGGTAGTACATACTTAATATGTAGTATGCAAATTGAGACACAAACTCAATATGTGGTTTAGAAGAACTTAGCCATTTCATTGGCTTTGATCATGTGACTGGTCACCCCCTTTATGTACACTAACAAATATTGTGTATTTTAATTTAATACAAGCTTACCAGGAATTCCAGGTGAACAGGAATTGCAATTAGGTCATGACGAATTGTGTGAAACAAAGCACTACATAGCGTAGGTGATCATTATCCTATCAACATTTTTTTTTTTTATATCAAGAAATGCAGTGTTTACATAATTTGTAAGTTAGTCACTTCAGGCTATATAGTAGTATATGACATAGATAAAATGACTATCACAGTAGTTTATTAATCTGCTCATTGCTGGCTTATTCAAAGGGTAGTGTAGAACATTGAGTGAGAAACCTTCAATTGACCTTCAAATTGCTTGGTCCTCCACTGCATCAAACACCAGCCAGGTAGGATACAGGATATGGAGTGGAGTTGCATAGGTGTCATATAATTCATTGTTTTGACTGGAATTGTGTTGGACATAATAATATCAGCATATAAATTCAGGTTGAAGATAGTTCTCTATTTGAACAAACCACTTAGAATGTGCATGTTGCAGCCATAATGAGCTTGAGGATAGAATAACGTTATTTACCTTGTCAGGTCAGGGATAAGAATCATAAAGTGTGCCTGAAGTGTGCGACCCATGTGAATCACTAGATACTGGGAATCCTACCAGGTGATGCATGGTCAGGACTGTATCTTTGGCTCCCGTTTTGGACAATTTCTACCTTTCAAAAACATGTTTATTTGGATACAGTTTGGGTGATTGACTTGGCTCTTTCCACTTGTTGGCCCTGAAATTAATTGAATTTTTTTTAGGTAGTGTAGATTGAGTTTATTGGTTTTATTTGAGTACATGTTACTGTACACTTCAGTATTCATCTAGTTGCTGCTTACAGCAGTTACACCATCAACAAAGGTAGGTTAGGCATCTCCAGTTGCAGCAAAGACACGCCTAAAACATAACAGCCCATTTAACATATATTTTTTAATGACTGTATTCCCACCCTACATTCCAGCGTCTGTAGTTGAGCTAGTAAAGAATGCCTGTGTATACTGGCTGCCGTCCACACCAACCTTGACGTGGTTACTCATCTTGACAGTTTGCTAGGTTTTTTTTCATTGTGGTGACTTTAGACAACTTTCTGTGTTTACCAGCTTATTTTTTTGTTCAATATTAAGAAATGCGTAACATATAACCTCAGCACCCGGAAATCAACACTGGCTGTATGGTATCACAGTCTTTATTCAAAGTGTCCTGAGCTTCTGCACATCTGGTTTTCTCTCCTGCGGCCACTGCTAAATTCTGTTCAGAGAAATCCTTTGAGATGTCTAAGTTGTAATGTCCTTCCATTTTAATGGGAGATGATAGTGTCAGCTATTAATTTAGAGCTTGTTGGTGGAAGAGAGTGACAGTAGAAAAGTGGATGTGTATTCATCTCCAGTTGGCAACCTGCCAGGTATTTGGGATTGGCCTGCTCATCAGGTGGACCAAAGTCCCTACTCCTTGATTTTCTGATTTTAGGACAAAATTATTCATCATATTCAGGAGACACATTACAAACAAACTGTTCCGCTCTGTCAACCATTTCTCATTTTATGGTAATCTCTCTGATTTACAATTTAAAAAGCCATTTTCAGATTCTAAAATAAAATTCATTTTATTCAGTTGGCATTATAGTTAACATCTTACCCTGTTGTCTTGGGAATTAGCCTTTTATAGATAAGGCCAAATAGATTTATTTTATCACAGAGAAGTATGGAAAGCATATTTATTACCATAAGTAGCAATTGAAAAG
The DNA here is from genome assembly GCA_016801145.1 of Umbra pygmaea. Classification (NCBI taxonomy): domain Eukaryota; kingdom Metazoa; phylum Chordata; class Actinopteri; order Esociformes; family Umbridae; genus Umbra; species Umbra pygmaea. The sequence continues at coordinate 5,234 of JACXGM010041057.1, forward strand.
GAACAGTTTGGAGATGATGGGAACATTATTAGAGCAAAGCTGAGAACTCATAGAAATGGAATGAGTTGAAACCTCATTGAACTGTTTTGCTCACGGTGACAACATGCACCAGTGGGACTGGAATGTGTGTCAAAATCAATATTTATGACACAAGACTGAATAAATAAAGTACAGTGTTGGTTTTAGAGATACAGCAACATTTTTTGTTCAGTGGAGCAGAATATTTTGATTTGTATTTGCAAAGCTGATCAAATGACAATTCAACCAAATTAGTCAGAATTGGTAATAACAGTACAATTTACAGAAAAATCTTTTTTTTGTAAATCAAAGCAATACATATGTTAGACAACATATTTTTATTGTTATTTATTTATTTGAGATTAAATTGTGAACATTTTGCTAAGGTGCCAATTTGTAGAGTGTCTGCATTTTACATTTAATGTGCTTTTTGATGCATCTGCTGATGACTAAATCTGTCTATACTGATACATTCAGCAATATAATATGAATATTAGACACATTTCTACAGAGAAAACTATTTATTTATCCAATTCATGAGGATGTCCTTGCCTCATGCCAACAACAGAAATGTTACAGGATCAGTCTATCCAAGCCATCTTTGTTTAACACAGCCATTTTTTTCCAATTTAATAATTTTGTTATTAATGGAGGCCTGTTTTCTCTAAGCAGCCCTGCTGGATACACTTCTATTGAGTTCACCCTCTGAGGCGAAAGTTTCAGCCAGTCTGATCAATTGAAATTCTGTAATGAGGAATGTACCAGAGGACATAATTACTGCACTGAATGATGGGAGATGGCGTCTTGCCTTACACCAGATTTGTATTGGTTCTGTAAAGGATCTCTTGGGTGTGGAGGCAGACTGTGATGAAATGCTAATAGAGGCACCATGGTATGTGCTCTGGTGCCCTGGGCTGGCTGCATGTCTGCCCAGGAGGGCAGCTCCATTGTGGGTGGATAGAATGATACTAGGCCTTGCTCATTTAAATGGATGTTTTGAATGAAAGAAATTAACTAAACCATACCAAGGCATTGTCATACATATTAATTAATGCATATTTGTTTACCTGAACATGCATGCATCTCTTCTTTCTTACTTGTCTGGGCTAAACTCTCGCACCTGTCAGCAGTAGTTCAAACTCAAGGAAGAATTTTCTGTCATAGAGTAAAATGTGGGTAGGATGTAGATGACATGTCTGGTGAAAAAAAAAACAGTTCACAGTTTATAAGATTTAGCTGGGCTACGCCTCCCATCCTAACCACAATCTCATCTCGCTTTTCTCTATTGCCATCAATTAACCTTTAATGGAAGAGAAATCGGATGATCAAAGACAAATTGACATAAAGACTGCCGGCAGAGGGAGGTTGTTTTTCCCAGCTGAGACGTGCTGCTGCTTAATCTGCCTGCACCTTAGTGGCTGGAGGTCACAGGTGCAGGCCGGAGAGGGAGTGCCGTCCTGAAAAGGAGAAAAGGTGGCTGACAAACTTGATCCAGGTTGTCAGACAGACCTACCACCAAAAAGAAATTGACTTCTCACTCTGATATTCACAGTGAAGAACACTTGATATTATTATTGTTGTCAAACTTAATAATCTTTATCCAACCTTCGCCGTCCCACACCCTCTTATCCGTCTCTGATCTTGTCTCTGCATCCTTTTTCAATTTCTCATCCGTTCACTGTTCTTATCCTCTTTCTGTGGCTTTCTTCTCTTCATTAGCTGTTATCCTCTCCAGCCTGGCTCTACTCCTTCATATCCAGCTTTATCTCTCTCTTCCATCCTCCCTCCCGCTGTCTCTCACTGTGTTTCTTCTAAGAAGTTGACCGTGCCCCCAGCCCAGGTCAGTGTTGTTAACGTGTTAACTGAGGACTAGATGTGCACCCGGTGTTGCCGTGTCACACACACACTGCTTGTAGTGGGGAGCCGTGGCTTTGTTCCGCTCTCTATGACCAGTTCTGGCATGTTCCTTCTCTGCCTCCGAAGCAAAATTACTTTGCTTTGAAGTATCATGGATAAAAGGCAGGGTTTTTGTACTACTAGCCAAACAGGACATCCCCTTTCCAAAGCTTTTTTTTTATGTCACTTTGGAGAAGAATTCTCTCACACAGACGGCTAAATTCTGCCAAGTCCGATCTCAATTTGTCTTTGTGCTTTATGTACATTAGCTCAATTACTGAAGCAATTCGTTTTCATGAATGACGGTGGTGTATCTGATTTGTATACCTGTTGGCTGTGTACATTTAATCATGACAGTGTGGTGCAGTTTAGATCACCACCAGTCACATATCAGCAAATTAAACTAGACAACAGGCTACACATTTAATTTCAATTTAACCTTTATTTAACCAGGTAAGTTGACTAAGAACAATTTCTTATTTAATGGGAGCAATTAGGGTAAAGTGTCTTGCCCAAGGACAACGACATTTGGCTCAGTCGGGAATCGAACTGGCAACCCTCTGACTACAAGTCTGACTCCCTACCCACTGAGCCATCTGCGCCCCATCAGTTGCATTACAAGGAGTTTGACAAGAGGTGTTCAAGGACCTAGAAATTGGCCTAAAGAGGGAATGAGGAGGGAAGTGAGAGAGGAGGAGAAGGAGTAGAAAGACAAATGAGAGAGAAGGATAAGTAGAGAGGGGGAATTGAGACAGAAAAACAGTGGAAAGAGGAAGAGGGAAGAATAAATAGGATGGTGGGGAACGATGGGAAGGAAAGGAACAATGACGGGACAGGGAAAATAGGGGGTAACCGATGTTCCACTGTGACAGATAGGATTACACCTTCTCTAATTAAGCTGTTTACCCAAATTAGAAAGCATCCACATTTTTTGGAAGTCGGGAGAAAAGAGGGGGACTGGATGAAGGATGGAGATTATGGGGAGGAGGTGTGGGTGTCTGGGGAGCTCATTATCCCTCTGTCTCTTCATGGAGGTTGGGTGATGAATGCCCATCATTAATGCCCAGGTCTAGAGGCATTTCTTGGGCAGAGCGGCAAGGCGCTCCTAAGTCTGTTTGCAACATTTAGCACTGGTGATACTCTCAGACAGCCCCACCATGCAGCATTCACACAGGGCATGTCAAAGAGGCCCCCTCGGATAGCCAACCTTCACCCTCCTACTCAACAGAAGACTGCCTTCCAAACACAACTTGGTTTATCCCACATGTAATTGTCCCACTACATTGACGCTTCCTTCATAGAACAGGGAGTTACACAAGTAATCAGTGTTTGTTGTTTAGTAGTTGCACAAGTTGCATTCTATTTCACTTGTATGAACGTTTTGTTTGGGAGGCAGTGTTTACTAGAACATTTACCTCGTTTGCCGGTCTTCCTGTAAAGGAATAAACAAGACTGACCAACATTTCCTTGCCTAGCCCATTGCACCCTTGTGTATTCCTAAAGAGGGGTTGTCGCCCAATACGTTTTTTCCAGTATATGGTACAGATTGACAGTTGTTTTTATGTGTTATATTTTTTAAGACCTACAATTTATTTATTTTGGTATATGGACATTTAGATATCTAGCAACAAATTCAGCTTTAGCTATATTTTGGAGGTTAGAATGAAATAGCAATTTAAAGTAAGGCAGTCAGCTGGTATACACTGAATTATTACTTGGTGATCTTCATTCATATTTTCATGATCTTCCCAGTACTATTCAGTTGCATTTCAATCATTACAACCTGCAGACCGAAATCTTTTCTATTTTCTTCTTTATTTTGATGTTTAGTTAACTTAGCAATGTGGTCTATGATAGTGACCAAAATATGTTATTGGATCAGGGCAAGTGATTCACAAAGGAAAAAGGCAGTGCTATGCTGTTTTCTACCAAAAAACAGTTTGACAATGAGAACTGTATAGGCAGGGTTGGGTAGCTCACTTTTTAAATGTAATCTGTGAGTTACTAGCTACCTATCCACAATGCACAGTTACAATTTACTTGACACATTACTTGTAAACCTTTACTTCTCAAACTTGTGTTAGGCCATATAATACACAGCTATATTATCATTTAATTTACTAGTGATTTGCTATTTAATACAATAGATAATTTATTCCCCTCTTTTATTAGACATTAATAATATTTTGAAAACTTTAATTGAAAGATACAATAGCTTCCATTTATTACTCAGCATTTTTGTTTTCTGACAGTTTTCTCCCTTACTGTGTTTGTGTGTGAACAGGTCCTTCCTTTAGAGAACCAGATGAAGGAACCAAAGCGTTTCCCCCTGGCTCTGAATATTGGGATGGGCATCGTCACTGTCCTCTATGTTGTCTTGGCAACGCTGGGCTACCTCCACTTTGGTGATGACATCAAAGGCAGCATAACCCTTAACCTTCCCCACAACGCCTGGTGAGAAACGTCACAAAACACGTTAAAATGGTGTTAAGTACTAACCGTCATCCTTCCTCAAAACCTAGTGAGACAATGGTTTAAAGCCAGCTGTATGTAGCAAGCAGGTTTCAACACTGTTTGATGGGGCATCAGATGGCTCAGTGGTTGGGGAGTCAGACTTGTAGTCTAAAGGTTGCCAGTTCGATTCCGGACTGCAAAATTGCGTTGTGTCCTTGAGCAATGCACTTTACCCTACTTTTCTCCAGTGGAATGGCCCAGTATTCAATGTAAGTTGCTAAATTACTAAAATGTAGATGATACAGACTATATTTCAGAGAAAATTGTTCAGTCATTAATCTCTGTCATTCAAGCGGGAGGGGCGCGCTGGTGAACGGGAGGGGCGCGCTGGTGAACGGGAGGGGCGCGCTGGTGAACGGGAGGGGCGCGCTGGTGAACGGGAGGGGCGCGCTGGTGAACGGGAGGGGCGCGCTGGTGAACGGGAGGGGCGCGCTGGTGAACGGGAGGGGCGCGCTGGTGAACGGGAGGGGCGCGCTGGTGAACGGGAGGGGC
>JACXGM010041058.1:0-10153 GCA_016801145.1 Umbra pygmaea
GCAATGTTAGCACTGAGCTAATAACATTGTAACACTGAAGTAATGCATCTGTAGCACGGCGCTAATGACACTGTAGCACTGGGCTAATGACATTGTAGCACTGAACTTATGATACTGTAGCACTGACCTAATGACATTATAACACTGAGCTAATGCAACTGTAGCACAGCACTCATGCAACTGTATCACATCGCTAATGCAACTGTAGCACAGTGCTAATGCAAATGTAGCACAGCGCTAATGCAACGTTAGCACTGAGCTAATGACACTATAACACTGAGGTAATGCATCTGTAGCACTGAGCTAATGACACTGTAGCACTGAGCTAATGACACTGCCACTTTACATTCCATCAGTGTTACATACCTACCTCTTGATTTTTGGACCATATTTGCATTGAATGTACAGTTTTTAATTTAACGGAATACTTTTTATGTGTGTAATTGTATACTTGAATGTTTGTAGCTACTACGTGTAACTTCATGTCTCCTTGCACCTTGCGCCTTGTTTTGGCCAGGTCATAATTCCAAATGAGAACTTGTTCTTAATCAATCAATTTACCTGGTAAAAATAACGGTGAAATAAAAAAAAGTAGCACTGACCTAATGACACATTAGCACTGAGCTAATGAAACTCCAGCTGTATTATCTTAGAGGTAAGAGGTATATGAGGACTAAAGAGGATATTCATATTCACCCCATGTTTGGGTTCTGGAGTACTCCCATTATCCTCTGTATTCGATCCATAGCAACACTCTCCTGGAACCCGCTAAGACCTGCGAGACAAATGGGAAATATGTCACGAGACAGACCACGTTTCTATGAATTCAATGGTTGCTTATGATCCATGTGAAAGAAAGATGTGTTTTATATTAATGTGTTCCAGCCACTTGTATTTCATTACATGTCAGTCTCTGGCACAAAAGACGTAAAGACGCTGTCTTCCCTACACATGTCATTGGATTTTCCCAGCATTCTGTAACTCTGCTGTTTTTATATGACCCACAAAACCCAGCGGCCACTTTGAAGCCTGTTCACTCTGTCTACAGTATCCGTTAATGGTGGGTGGCAGCAGATATTCCCCTCTGTTTGATCAAGCCTTTAATCTCACCCTTTCTTTCTCTTTTCCCCCCTCGCTCTCCTAATCTCTGTCTGGTTAAAAGGACGTCAGATCAAATCTCCATTCTGTTTCATGCTTTGATCCTTGCTGCCATATGTGGCTGCTGCCCCTTGTCATTTCCTGACTGTTCTGTGTACAAGGACGTGTAGGACTAGCTACACCATCCTGACATTTCTTTTGACTGGTTTAGTTCCAGATTGGACTACAATGTACTGTAATGTAGTGGGCACAAGCAACAGGTTTTTTAAGATATTTTGCCAGGCATTTTTATGTTTCATTTGATACGAAAGTGTGGAGAGATTAAGGAATTTTTGCAGTAAGAGCAGTGGACCTGTGGGCTACTTTAATTATTGCACCTGGGCAAGTGAAGACGAGAATGTTCTTTACCGTGACAGCCTGACTAAACATGACTCATGATGAGCCTCAAGCTATCTGTACTGGTGATCTTTAGTGACGCACATCTCACAAACAAACACACAGACACACTCGCCTTCATTCTGAAAACGTGTGTCTGTGTGAGCATGTGGTGTCCTTGTGCCTCTACGTCCATGTATGCAAACATGCACCTGTGAGCGGGCGGGTAATCGTGTAGGGAGGACTGAGAGGATTGTGGAGTCTAAAGTGTTGTTGAGGATTAGACGGCTCACTCACGTTCTGAGTACCTCCCAGATCGGAGGCCTCGCAGGATGGAGGCAAGAGGCCGGAGATAGCACTGCAGCTCCAAGCACTGAGGAACAACATGGAGAAGGGTGGGTTAGCACATTAGCATGCAGCAATGTCCAGCTAGCGCTATTAATATCTTGTCTAAATCAATAAGTAAACTTAGTTACAGCATAGTGTACACTGATGGATCAGCTACAAGCTAGCAAACACTTTGAATATAATAAAACAATATTGTTTTCTAACCACACTGCATCACCATATTCTCTCTTTAGTGCACCAGGGTTTTGTAGTATCGTGTGAGGATAGTGTGCAATTTTAATTGCAGACAGTCTTCATATCTTATCGTCTCCTTTAAATCAAACGATTACCTCACTGGCCTGCGTGTATGTTACATCAGAACTATTACATAATGTACATTAACCAGCGCCAATATACTCAAACTGTTTTTTGCTTCTTCCTCTCATACTTGTGATAGCCATGAAATTCCAAGTTTTAAAGTGTTTGTATTGAGGTTTTGCACAAGTCAGCACATCTTGTACATTTGGGGGACACTTGTTATCTAACAATTTGCAGACTGCATTTTTAACTGGCATGCTTATTCAGACTAACCAGGGTCAGGGGATGATTAGGTGGCCATGACGACGCTAGGACCAGATTAAAACTTTTGCCAAGATACTGAGGTTAACGCCCCTACTCTTAAATAAGTACCATGACATTTTTTGTGACCACAGAGAGACAGGACATTCCATTCAATACCAGCATATGGTGCCGGGCAATGTCCCCTTCAATGTCCTTTTTAAGTGATCTTTAGACCAGAGGGAAGAGTGCCCCCTTCTGGCCCTCCAATGCCAGCACATGGTGCAGGGCAATGTCCCCTTCACTGTCCTTTTTAAGTGATCTTTAGACCAGAGGGAAGAGTGCCCCCTTCTGGCCCTCCAATGCCAGCATATGGTGCAGGGCAATGTCCCCTTTACTGTCCTTTTTAAGTGATCTTTAGACCAGATGGAAGAGTGCCCCCTAATGGCCCTCCAACACCAGCACATGGGCAATGTCACCTTCACTGTCCTTTTTAAGTGATCTTTAGACCAGAGGGAAGAGTGCCCCCTACTGGCCCTCCAACACCACTACCAGCAGCATTGGTCTCCCTTCCAGGGACCGACCAGGCTTTACACTGCTTAGCTTTAGAAGTAAACCTGCAGAGCAATAAAGGGTGCCACTGTATGCAGCTGGATAAATCTATACACAGCGGTTCTATCCGCTGAGCACTTTTAACAAAGTATAATGAGTTGGAGGTTCAGGATGCACTGTTATGGCTCAGTACTTAGTGAGAGAGATTTTAGTGGGAAGGATGTCGGTTTGATTCTCGACTGTACCAAATGGCGTTGTCCTTGAGCAAGGCACTTTACCCTACGTTGCTCAAGGGGAATGTCCCTGTATACACTGTATGTCGCTCTATAAGTCGCTATATAAATATATACACTAAGGTTAAACTAGGGTAAAAAAATAATACATCTTGATTCCATGATACACCATATGGTCAAATGTATGTGGACACCTGACCATCACACTCATATGAGCTTGTTGGACAATCCCATTCCAAAAACACAGGCATTAATATGGAGTTATAACTCATTTGCGCCTATTACAGTCACCACACTTTTGAAATGGCTTTCCACAAGATTCTGTAGTGTGTCTGTGGGAATATCTGCCCTTTTAGCTAAAGACGATTCTTTAGGTCAGGCAGTGATTTTGGATGAGTTTCTCCACACCAAACTTGTTGAAATATGTTTTTAAGAACATATATGTGCACATTTGCTTTGTGAACAGTGGCACAGTCATGCTAGAACTGGAAAGGGCCTTTGCCAAACTGTTGCCACAAAGTTGAAAGCCCACAATTATCTAAAATGGCTTTGTATCATGTAGCATTAAGATGACCATTCACTGGAACTGAGGGGCCTAGCCCACACCCTGAAAAACAGCCCCAGAACATTATCCCTCCTCCACCATTAGTAGTGATGTCCACAGACTTTTGGTCATATAGTGTATGTCCACCACCATGTCTGAATTATAGTGGTATGGAATTATTATAAAATTGCTAAAAAGAAAGCTAGACATATGCTATTATTGGAGCTCACTGAAAAAACACTTACTATTTCCTGTAAACTGCTCTGGATAAGAGTCAATGCTAAATTATGTAAATTCTGGAATATCTACGTGGTCTCAAGGGTTCTCGTAGAACCGTATATTTTAATTGTCAAATTAAGACAATGACTTCTTTGTCCAACTGATTAATTGGACTCGTTTGTGTTTTCAAGCCACATTAGTGGACTTTAGATTACATTTGTATCGGCACCTATTGAGGTTGCATTGACCAAAAGGCTAATTACGCCATCCTAGAAAGAACACTCAAAACAATATATTTACAAAATGTATGATTTATAATACCCCCTGAGCCTGCTCTGTCAGCAACCGTTCAGCGAGTTTGTGATGGTCAGGGGTGCTCACATGTTTCCTAGGAAAAGTACTATACTTTTTACAATTCTGCCTTTGTGGAAGGACTACACACTCACCAACTATATTTCTTCTATTTAATTTACAGGCCCCTGATCTGGACAAAAGGCGTCGCTTGAGAGGCACATGAAAGTTTAACTAGCTAGTGCAAGGTTTCTACTCCCCTAACCTAGGCAGTGCTGTACCAAATTGCACCCCTCAGTGATAGAGCTCCGGTCATAGTCGGAATGCTTTGACTAGGAGAAAAACCCCGGACATTATGACATCGTTGTCCTTGAAGCAGCGACTTTGCCAAATGTGCCATCAGAGGTCCCTGATTTGTTTTTAAATTTAAAAAAATGTCCCAACTTTACACCTCACCTTCTGGGCAAACATCGGATCTTTCGCCGTCTCCTCAAGCTTTGGCGTCTCCAAATCCATGTGGTCTCCATTCAGCCAGCCAGAGCTACTGTGGACCCTCTTCCTGCCCTCGCAAGGCTTTCCACTGGCACTCACATCCCTGCTACCCCAGGCGTGTGAGGATGCCGTGGAGTTCCACAACGCCCAAGAATGTCTCTGCTGCCTGGGGCTGAACACATCATGCCTGTACTCGGGGGCATACTGGTCCTTGTCAGTGGGGGCTGGAGGGCTGCCATCGCAGCCATCAATAGAGCCCCTGTTCAGCTGGGGGGCTGGACCAACAGCATCTTCGCCATCCCGACTGAGTCCCGAATCCCCAGAGTCAGTGGTCAGCCTGCGGGTGTCTTCGCTGGTGGATCCTCGGTTCAGACGAAGAACCCCGTCGTTAGAACAGTCACTGTTAATGGGAGAGTCAATGGATGATGATGATGGTGGAGGTAAGGACGATGGAGGTTGTGTCCTGCTGCTATCAGCAGCTGGTCCTCCGGGACTCAGTCCCACCGCGCTGTCATTGTCCTCACTGTCACTGGCGAGGTAGTCGATAGAGTAATCGGAGTCAGACGTCGACATCCTCCCTACAGATCTACGAGCGGCACACTGTCATCCACTGGAGAGCATCACGCACCTGCAACGCATCCAACCGACAGCACATTAGCATCACACGCCTGCAACGCACCCAACATACATCACAATAGCATCACACATCTGCAACTCGCTTAACCGACAGCACATTAGCATCGCACACCTGCAACGCTCCCAACATACAGCACGATAGCATTGCACACCTGCAACGCGCCCAACATACAGCACATTAGCATCACGCACCTGCAACACACCGAACATACAGAACGTTAGCATCATAGACTATACAACAGATGTTCTTTTCAAGATGTCTTTCATGCTTTATGGACAGGAAAGTGGGAGAAAATGGATGAGGGATATTTTGATAAACTGAGCAATGGTATTGAACTGATTTACCTGGAGGCAGCGATTTAAACTGTCCAGCGAGTTAAAATGTCCATTTGTTTACATGTTTCTATGGAATGTGACTTATATCAATAAATGTAGGCATGCAAACAGATCAGAGGTAAAAAAAGATGAGAAGGATACAGCGAACCCCCAACTCTCTCGGGGGTCCGGGGGTCTGCTCCCCCGGAAGGATATTTTGTAAATTTGCACTTTGAAAGCAAAATTAAGAGGCTAGATTAGAATCAGTGCTCTTGTAAACTGATTGTTCATTTGACCATAGACATTTTTTGTATAGGATACATCATAAAAAAACAATAAACACAGGATTACCTGTGTTAAACTAGCAGTACTTTATTTTCTATAAGTCAAAAGCATCACTTACTATACACCTAACACACATCCAATAGACATCAGTGGTCGACAGACTGCTCAGCGTTGCAGAGTTTGAAAAAAAAACTCTCCCCAAACTGCCTCTAATTGGCTGTGAGGTTTAGGCATTAGGAGTGACAATTGGTTCCAGAGCCAGTTGTAAAGTTGCAAAGCACGGGTAAAATGCAGCTTTGCCCCCCCCCCCCATATTTTCTTATCGGATCTGCACAAATCACATAGGTGACCCATTTCAGTTTCAAAAAGGTGAGTTTCACCTAAAGCTGAGGGGTTTGCATGCCTTTAAATTATATTAATTAATTACAGTAATGTTGTAATTGATCATTAAGTATGTTAAAAATAAATGTGTACGTTTTTAAATGGAGAGTTTATATCAAGAGCAGAATGATGTGGGTAAATACAAGTTATAGAAAAATATCTGGGTAAAACAGACCAACATGTAATTACATTGCTGAACTTTCTCAGAAAGATGATATCACCCTGTGTGAGGAAACACTAAGCAGTGTTTTAACTGAATTAATGCTTTGCTCACAGATGCCCGTATAGTAACTGTCCAGTAAATCCAACTTTGAAAACTTAAAATTACATTAGCATGTTATTTTAAGTTTTCAAAGTTGGATTTACTGGACAGTTACTTCAAGATACGCACAATTTACTGTAAAAAGGAACTTCACTCTGTGTGGACAGTTACTTTAAGATACATACAATTTACTGTATGAACTAATTTTACTGTATGTTCCCTTCAAATACATCTGGACATATTCAATCTTCATTCTTCCTACAAAAGAGTGTCAGATATTGTCCCGGGACACCAGGTGAGTGGTAATAATAATTAGGTAGAACACACAGCAGCTACAGTATGATTTAGATTTTATACAGTAAGATTTAAATACCCCTGCTTTATAATGTAATGTATAGTGTTAGGTACACAAACAAATTATTATTTACTGTAGCCTACAATATACATTAGGATTTACAGGACACAACAACCAACATCGATTTCATCATACATTAGCTGGGTTGTAATGAATTGTAAGCGTTGAAACATTGTTATACACTGTTTATTTGAACACATCTGAAATTGTAATATCAACATTCTAAAACTATACACATCCAAAGTGTTTTTAAACTTTGGTAAAATACAAGTTTAAATTTCCTGCAACAACAGGATAAAGTGTCTTTATAGGACATTAAAGTCACAAGGTTTCTCAATCATTACACATGTCTTAAATTATATAATTCTAAGAGGATCTTATGTAAGATGTTTATAGCGTATTCCCATAGTCATCTGTCTGCTATAACAAAACCTCTTAGATGTGCTCCTTCCTTTACTGAGAAAACCCACATTTTAAAGCCAGATAAATTAAGAATTTCCTTGGACAGGAGACCAAACCTAGCTGTCACAATAACAAATTTCAGACTAACCGTCCTGTTTATTGTGTGTTTATAGTAAGCAGGGGGAATTACACTGGTGGTCCGACTAAGCATTTGACCGTATTGCACCAATTAATCTATGTATGAAACGGCATTTTACACAATTATTATCTATGTAAGAGAGCAGTAATTAATTTAACATTTATTTTTGATGGAATCAAGTAGACAGTTGAAAGTTTGCCATGTGTCTATACAATTATGAAACGGTGAAATTGCTTCAGTGTACGAATTCTATTTCCCTGTATTGTATTGGATAAACACGTGAGTTTATGTTTGAAAATGACGATCAAAACATGGCTTCTAATAGCGATTGCGCCGACATTGATTAATATCCACCAAATACATTAAAATCTACATAGACTATCTTCGACCTCTATTCGATTTGATTATTTTACATGTACTCTACAAAAAATGTATGTAATAAAAAAACGAGGTTTAGCTTGTTTGACTTGAATACAGTAGAGCACCGTGTCAGTCAAACAAATCAAACACACATTAATTTTACAATAAAATTGACAAGTAAAATATTCTAACTAATACATTGTCCAAGACATATCCGTCTTAAATTATAGTCTACAAATGAATAGACTTTTTTCTAAAACGTAAGCGGCATGTATGAAACAATTGTTGCCACCCCAACAACGTATCAATTTTTCTGACGGCATGATCATTACCGATATGCCAGAAATTCAAATCTTACCTTGAGATCTCCAATACAATACGTGAAAAACAAGATTGACAGCTTCCAATTGACCAAAGCATTTGCATCAAACAGCAGCGACTACAGTATAATAAACTATGTTCGGTCTACTGTACAGCACGTGTGATTTCCTATAGCTCATTCTAGAGAAAGTTGCCCAGAAGGTTGGTATCTCAACCTATGTCACACATTCATAGACATTTTATCATAGCCAGTACTTACCAGAAGTGACTATATAGCCTCCCCCTAGTGTCTCTGATTAGCGGTGACTTCAGGACACTCGGCTCATGGCTGGCCCCCACTTCTGTTGTAGGATGCGGTGAATTCGGTGATGTAGCTGTGTAAGCGTAGGCCCACACCCCGTGCAGCCTCTCCTACGACAACGTGCCTTAGAGGGCGTGTATAAATAAACTGGGCTCTCCGATTTGCGCTTTCAGTACCATATCTGACAAATAGACATTGCGATAGAGTCCAACGTAAGACGATAGGCGAGAGAAGCTTACATATTTAGATCAAATGGAAATTATAAAAGCACGTGGTCACGCGGAGCGGTTTCATGGTAGTAAAAATAATAGAATTTACTTGAAACCCGTTTCTAGAAATGCCTACACAAGGTTAGTCAGTTGCATGGTAGTAAAAATAATATAATCTACTTGGAACCGATTCCAGAACTGCCTACCCAAGGGCCGTATTTCACTTCAATTGTTGTTTTGAAATAAAACAAATTAACATTTGTTTTGATTAATATATAATGATAGACTCTAATGGAAAAACATCTATTGTTTGGTTAGAATAAAAACGCCTTAACAATATGCTCAAACAAATGTTACAACCTTTTGAGCCATGCGTCCTTATTTACATATGAACTATTTCATCATGCAGATAAAGATATGTAGGCTACATAACTATAAAATGAAATTGAAAATCCAATGTGTCTTCTTGATATCTTCCCCTTTATTTTGAGGGCACAGGATCCCACATTTATTTGGATTAGTAACAATAAGAAAACATTTGAGAATCCAATGACTAGACAACATACATCCCAAATATCACAGTTTTTCCTATCTTGTGCTCTACATTGAACAGGAGCCAGTGCACTACATAGGGAACAGGGTGCTATCTACCAGATATTATGACTGGTTCGAGTCTCACATAACACAAACAGAATGTGGTGTCCGGAATAACACACTACTATTGTGCACTACTTAGTTAAAAGTAGTGAACAATAATTGTAGGGCTTGTGTGCACGAACAGCACACATGCTCTAGTGTCATAGCAGTTTCCCTTTAACTCAGATATAGTCTAAACTAGCTGTCTAAATTGGGACACCAAATACGCTTTTATAATTGTTCCCATTTCTGTAGTAAAACATGTTCACACACAGAAACAGCACGTTGTTGGATTTGACCACACACATGCATACTTTTTCGAACCCAGTTTTAACAGGCAGTTTGACGTAGAACACATTCTCATTTACAACAACCCAACAGCCATTAGGGTTAACTGCATTGCACATGGACAGAATAACATATTTCTGGCATATTTCTTGATCTAGCAACCTTTGAGTTATCATACTGATTCTCTAAGTGATGGATCAACTGCTGTCTAGCTGTCTGATTTGACTTAACTATAGAACATAACAACAAGACACGCAAGTACAGTTCATATCTTGCAGAGATGATGACTTTCATTCTTTTAGGCCTACCTTTGATTGTAATAAAATGTCAGTTACACAACTAAAGCTGGTTTAGTGAAGAAGCACATCTTAACCATCTGCAATTGACCTATCGCCGGCCCCTCCCCCAAAACTGCCATTGTCCAATCACACATCATAGCAACCGTAACAATGTGAGCAGGTCCGACAAAAATTGACTCCAAGCAGGACGGTAAAGCGGTGCGCCAACAGCATTTGTAAATCGGACATTAGATACCCCGAGAGATTGTCTGGAGGAGATGTGTTCTTTCCCTTCC